>JAIFZK010000023.1:2920000-3170000 GCA_027481765.1 Tenualosa thibaudeaui | reverse complement strand
CTGAGGGCAGTACGAGAAGTCAGAGAGTGGGTGCTGAAGAGCCTAGTGTGAGGAGCTGTACAGTGCGGTGTGTGTGCTTACTTCCTGGTTGCAGCTGATCATGTGCCTCTTCTCCACCTCCTGCTCCAGCTTCTTCTGCAGCTGGGCAATCTCCCTCTCCTGCTTCTCAATCTGGTTGTTCAGGTGCTGCCGAGTCTCTGTCTCCGAGCGCTCTAGAGTGGTCTGGACATACACATGCAGGTGTTTAAACACACACACAATAAATATAACAAAGCAAAAATGTTTGTGTTCCTAAAACAAGTTAAAAAGTTAAGCACAGGCCTAGCTGGTATCTAGAATGAGGCACCTGTAAACTGTGAAGCTAAAAGCTATGAACAAGGTCTCAAGTTATATCCATCTTTGAATTTGCCTGATATTTATATGTACAAACACATAACTTCAGTGGTCCTAGTTGTCTACACAGTGTCCCATACAGTGCAGCTCAAACGCTGCTGTGATCAGTGTCCACAAGCTCAAATGACTCCATCAGTGATGTTCTAGTGTACCTTGATGGCCTGCAGGTTGGTGAGCAGCAGGCTCTGTCCTCTCTGCTGTGTGAGAATGGCCTCATTCTCCTGGATGAGCCGTGTCTCTGTCATCTTTAGCAGTTCCTTCTCCTTACGCAGGGACTCCACACGGGACTGCAATAGAGAGAGAGAGAGAGCAAACAGCTAATTCACACATGCCCAGTCTTGCATTTTATTAAGTCGATGGCTATAAAGATGATCTCAGTGACACATAACTTATTTAGGCATGGTCAAGGCCGGAGGAATTCAAGCCGAAAGGACACAAAGGTTAGCTCAATATTTCTGGTTTGTGGATGGGTTTGCAAAAACTGCAACGCATTGTGGGGTCTCAAATCTGCACCCGTAGAGACACTAAACAAAAATGCTCACCTCAGCCATGTTGATTTTTTCGTTGGCGGTGTTAATTTCCTGGGTGAGGGTGTTGACAGCCTGCTCATTTTTCTGGGCAACGGCTGCCATCTTCTGGCCGTGCTCCCTCAACGTAGAGATCTCCTTCCGGTAACCTTCCACATTATCCTGCAGCATCTCATACCTGTGCAACACACACACTTACTTACTACTAAGCATTACAAACACACTGTCAGTAACAGTCACCTCCTTTGAGTCCTATTTGAGACCTATAACTCATCTTGTATTTAAAAGTACTTGTTTATCTGTGGCCTAGACTTGACCCTTTAAGTCTGTGGTGTGAAGTATGGTACTGACCGCTTGGAGGCAAACTCCAGCTGGGTGGAGATCTTGGCGTTCTGGGAGCGCAGGTCAGAGATCTGCTCCTGCAGCTTCTCGTTCTGGTCTGTCAGAGAACGCTCACTCTCCACCCGCTCCTTCTTGTATGCCCCAAACACCTCCTGGAGCTGAACACACACACACAAAATATAAGATTAACCTAAAACCGACAACAAGAAACAGACCCACATACTGAACATATGGGAATTCCTGAACTTCAGTCTCGACATTGGATGAGTGACCTTGCTTAGACTGCTGGATTTGAATGGCTTCTTAATGAAACTAATGCAGTAATGGATCAGAAACCTACCTGTTTGAGAGCAGCCTTGGCCTCCACCACCTCTGTGGATTCAGGCAGAGTGATGGCAGCGGGTGTGGCTGTGGTGGGAGTCTGTGCTGGGGAGCGGCGTGGCGTGGAAGTCAGCGAGATCTCATCTCCTGTAGGTCCAGAAGTCAAAGTTCAGGGGGCAAAGGGTGGGGTTTGAGAGGTGGGAGTCACTTAAATCAAGTCTGAAGGCTGTGGCAGCATGTGTATGTATATGTGTGAGGTGGTTCTTCTGCCATGAAAGCGTGATCTAAATAACTCATCATATGGTGCGTGTGTGTGTGTGTGCATACACACCTGTCACATTAGGGCATGAAATGCTTAACTGGCACACACCCATATCTGTGCTGTTGAACAAATGCAAGTGGGCATTACCTGTCTGTGGTAGTGTGCCGCCGGTAGCCTGTGCCAGGAGCATGCGGTACATGTCCCTCTGGCGCACAATGGATTCAGCCAGCTGCATCTGCATGGTCCTCTGCTCCTTCAGCTGCTCCAGCTCACTCTGGGCCTTTTCCAGGCTGGCCTCCAACTCACAACGCCTGGGGGAAGGGACAAAAGGGGGGAGAGGGAGAGAGAGAGAGAGAGAGAGAGAGAGAGAGAGAGAGAGAGAGAGAGAGAGAGAGAGAGAGAGAGAGAGAGAGGGAGAGGGAGAGGGAGAGAGGGAGGGAGAGAGAGGGAGAGAGAGAGAGGGAGAGGGAGAGGGAGAGGGAGAGGGGGAGAGAGAGAGAGAGAGAGAGAGAGAGAGAGAGGGGGAGAGAGAGGGGGAGAGAGAGAGAGAGAGGGAGAGGGAGAGGGAGAGGGAGAGGGAGAGGGAGAGAGAGAGAGGGCTTAAGGTTTCATTCTGCACATCATATATTCCTTTTTCTATGTTGGCATGGTTATTTCCACGCCTGCGTTTACATTCAAATACAATAGGTGTCCAGAACTGAAGCACTGTGGAAAAGATGCAGAACTGTGCAACTCCCATGTGTCAATTCCTACCCATGTGCCCAAATCTGCTTCAGATTACATTACACTAAATTCAGACTACACAATCTGAAGAAAGTCACGTAATTTGAACACTGTAGAGTTTGCAGTGATATCAGCTGTCTCCAATTAATGGCTGACGTTATGTAATGTCTCTCAGCTTAATCTTTCTCTCTTTCTCACTCTCACACACACTGTCTCTCTCTACCTCCTGGAGGTGGTTTCCATCTCGTCACGCTCCTGGGCCTCGCCAAGATCTCGCAGGGCCACTAGGAGGCGCTGGTTCTGCTGCTGCAGCTCCTCCACGCTGCGGAAGGTCACCAGATGCTGCGTGATGACCTCCGACGAGCTGCTCACGTCAGCTGAGCTCTCCACCTCGTCATCCCGTGCCACGTGGTTCCCCCGCGCCTCCTCAAGCTCAATCAGCAGCACACGCACCTGAAGTGCACAGATTAGCCAGTTAAATTATGCGTACTGATGCTTATTCACAGACGAACACAGATGAAATATCTACTGTACTTAGGAATAGTGCATCTCAAGCACGGATGAAGCAGCATTAGCCCTCTATGCTTACAACTAAAGGAAATCTGCAATCTCAGTAGCTTGCAGAACTTCTTCACACATTCTCAGAAGTAAATACCATCACTCAGGAGCAGAGATATAAAATGTCCAGGAAAGTGTTGGGGTTGTAAAAGTCCTACCATGTTTTCATTCCCTCTGTGCACTCAACACAGGTGATTCCATTAATTAGTGGATTAACCCAACAGTTATGTTATGCCAATTAGGATAATCTAGTTTAGTGGGAGGTTGGAACAAATATGTGGTAGGACTTCCTGACACATAATCTCTGAAGCCAGGCTTTCACATCTCTGCTCAGGTATTTCAATGTGGCCACATTAGAAAGGAATAGAAAATAACTCCCAAATCATTTAGTCATCTTGACAATAAGGATAAATTTGTTCGTTTTAAAGTTACATGAAAGTAAAGAGGATTATTCTCTCATGTGATGGGCCTGCCAGTCTTTTCACTACAACTCTTTCCATTGTTTTTCCTCTCTCTCTCTGCAAAACCATAACCACTTTACCCTCTTATACTAATGTAATGAGACGTGACAAAGACTATCCTGAATCTTGAGCACCTGTTGGGAGAGGTCAGAGAGCTGCTGGTCACAACGTTTGTTGTCTCTCTCCAGCACAGACGACCGCTTGTTGGCCTCATCAGCCTCCTTCTGCAGACGATGCACTTCCTGGAACACAATGAGAGCACGTCAGTCTCATGGACATGAATGCATCCCATCTGTCCACAAAGGCAAGTGCACACGCACACATACACACCCCTATTAGTTTTTCTGTCTTTGCAAAATTGCATTACACAACAAAATTCACCTTTCCTGAGAGAGTAACAATTTTGAGATAGGTACAATGCCCCCACCCTACTACATATCTGGCAATTAAACACAGATCGTAGACGAGCAGGTAGGGAAGCTCACCTTGACGGCCTGCTCCAGCTTGGTGGAGAGGCTGGCCACAGATTTCTGCATACGCTCGTGCTCGTCACGCTGCCTCTTGAGGATGGGGGCCTTGGCCTCCACCTCCTGCACGATGTCGTCCAGGTATTTGTTCACGCGCCGGTTCTCCATTCGCTCCAGCTGCAGCTGCTCCTGGGTTTCGATGTACGCACTGTAGATCTGGAAGGGGACAAGAAAGACAAAGACACTTGTACACTAGTAAAAGTGTGTGTCAAAAGACAAAGACACTAGTACACTAGCAGAGGTGTGTGTCAAAAGACAAAGACACTAATACACTAGTAAAGGTGTGTGTCAAATCTAGGTCATATGATGACACGCACAGGGTGACGTACAAGCACCAGTAAGTCATGTATCCACTTTGTAGCTGCTTAGGGGGCAACAGTAAGTATGTGCATGACTGTGTGAGTGAGACAAGTTCAAAAGAACTATGGGTGGAGGACTGGCAACGTGAATTAAAAGTGTATAATGCCTGATGATGCAAGTTGTGTGTATGCACAGGTCAGTATGTGTCTGATCGGAGTACCTCAGTGAGTTTCATCCCAGGTCTGATTTTGCTGATGGCTGCAGCAGTGGGGGACATGGTGGTCAGCTGCTCCTCAGTCAGAGCAGATGTGGCTCCAGCACTCCCTGTCAAAGACAGTTTAGATAAGATTATAACAGCAAAAAAAAAAAAATGCATTTCCACACCATGTGTCCAATCTTGGTGCCAGTACCATTACATGACCTATTCAACAGCACGTTCTCCCATCCTCAGGCTGATGCACTCACCTCTGTGTTTGCCATCGGAGAGGAGCTCGTTGGCATTCTCCAGCTCCTTCTCCAACTCTGCAATCCTCTCTTTCAGCTTCTCCTCCGTCTTGGCTCTCTCTCCATCCATCTCCTCTTGACGAACCTCGAGGGCTTTATTGGCTACGTGCGGGGGAATACAGCAGCACATTAAGAGACTGCACTGGTGAGAGAGGGGTGTTGTGTGTTGTGTTGTGTGGGCGTCAGACACTCACCCTCTCCTGCCTCCTTGAGAAGTTTCTGCAGCTCCTCTACAGCACTCTTCAGTTCCTCGCTCTTGGCTTCCGAATCTGCTGCAGCACTCTGCATGCGCACAGAAGGACCCCAAAACACAGTGTGAGAGGGAAAAAAAAAAAAAAAAAAAACACAGGGAACACACACACACACACACACACACACACACACACACACACACACACACACACACACACACACACACCACTTCCATGTATGGTGAGCAAGGTATGAGCAAAACATCTCCTTGAGCAGCTGTGACATATGTTGATGCTCTCGTAATACATACCTTGTAGAGATTGCAGAGTTTAATGTTTGCATTCAGCTCATTTCGGAATTTCTCCTCTGATGCTCCTTGCATCTCTTTAGCCTGAGGAAACCACAGGAGGTTAAAAATTTTTTTTCTTCTTTGGTTTGAACCGCAACAGTAAGCCATAGAATAAAGCAAGCATCACTCACCTCCTTCAGTTTGTTAATCAGATCTTCAGCTCTCTTCTGGGAGTTTTCATTGGATGTTTTTAAGTTGGTTATTTGGTCCTGCAGTCTGGCGACCTGGTAATAAGGACAAAAACAAAAAAAATAAAAAGATTACACTCTAAACTTCAATACTTCACACAGTAAATCTATTTGTTCATTATTAGATTAGATTAGATTCAACTTTATTGTCATTACTCATGTATAAATACAGGTAACGAAATACGGTTAATACAGGTAACGAAATGCGGTTGTTATGCTGACAGAGCTAATACATGTGGAATTCTTAACATGTCTCGTCTCTTCTGCAATCTTAGAATACCCTCTAGTGGTCAGACTGTGTGTGTGTACCTCATCCTGCTTGTTCTCCAGGCTGCACTTGAGCTCCAGTATCTCATTGCCCCTCTGGCGAGAGAGGCTCAGCAACTCCTCACTCTTGGTCTTCAGCTCAGAGTTCAGCCAGTCAATCTGATTCTGCAGCAGCTCCTTCTCCTGCCCCATACGCTTCTCCTTGTACTATGCATGTGCATGCACGCACACACGCAGCACACACGCAGCACACACGCAACACACACGCAACACACACGCAACACACACAGCATTTCTAGTGTTAGGATTGCCAAGTAGATGTGTTTTTGTACAGAGCTACATGTGTAACTGTTCTGTTAAGAACAGGTAGCTAATGCTAACTGAATGGGGCACAGAGAAATGCAATTACACTACTCTCCTTTGCCCCCTTTAGTTAGCATCTGGTTTGCTATTCAATCTATGTTGCACCACATTTTATCATTCTTTTTCCTACTGACAGCACTCTTGACCTTGAACAGTGCTATGGTCTGAAATGCTTTGGAATATCCCTTTCATTCACAAGTAATTTACACCTTATACTAAAAGGCCTTAAAGGGATCCCCAACTGGTAAGGTGTATCTGCCTTTTAAGATTGACATTGGTGTCAGCTATGTTTATGTTTTAAAAACACTCAAAATGTTTTTGTCTTTATTAAAACGTACATTTGTAGAGCTTGTAAACTGCCACTGCCATTTACGTCAGTTACATCTCCATGCTTTCTGGGTAAAAAGTGAAAATCACCTGGTAGTGTTGGACATTACGGTGTAATGAACACTTCTTCTGTTGCCTTTGCCGTTTTAACCTGAGCGCATTGTAAATCAGGAGGACAACGTGGGAGCCAGAAAAAAAGAGTCCAACAATATCAATGGTGTCTATGTTCTGAAACAGCTTGGACACAGACGAGCACAACCTTGTGATGCCAATCTTTACTCCGAAGGCATGAGACGTAAAAAACAACGGCAGTTTATGACTGAAAGTATTTTCTAAAACTGAATACACCGAAAACAGTGTTTTTTAACTATGTTAAACCACCAATTAACCAACATCAGTAATATAAGGGATCCTTTTAAGAAAAGAACCTGCATGCATCTACAAAGCAGCTTGTTATGTAAAGTAACCTATTGCCATTTGTACCTCCGGTGGTCCACTAGTAGTTTTGAACTTATGAATTACCTTAATAGAGACCTCTGATGTCTCTAGCTCATCCAGCTTCATCTGTAGTTCCAGCTTGGTTGTGCTCACCTCCACCAGCTTGTTACTCAATCGCTTCACATCCTCTGGAGAGCACAAAACACAATCATTGTCCCACATGGTAACACAGGAAACTTTACATTTGGACATCAATTCACTTCAGGAGTTCACACACAAATCTTCACAATTCAGTAGCCTGTGTCATTGGGTGAGTGTGCATCCATGTAAGACGTGAATCTCACCACTCTGGTGTTCAACCTCCTGAGACCTCCGCTCCAAGGTGCGGACGAGTTCCCTTTTCTCTGCCTCCAGCTCATCTCTGGCTTTTTGAAGCAGGCTCTGTAAATAGAGTAGAATGAGCAAATACAAAAATAACATTCTTTATTACAACCATATGGTAGATTTGTGCACTGATCTGTTCAGCCCCTTAAACTAGCAGCAACTTAGCTAACCTATACAATCTTCATCCTATGGACAGGATGATGACTACTTGATGTTGCAAGTTACGAAATTGTTGGTAGTAAACTGCACGTTATAAATGTTTAAATATGTGCAGCTTTCTCTTGAACTGGCTGCCGAGTGATAGAAAAGAAATTGTCAGTGTAAACTGACAAAACAGTAGTGTATTTACCTGCTGAGATTCCAATTTTGTGTGTGAAGCTTCAGATTCCTTTTTCTTTTCGCGCGTGCATTTCAACTCCTCTTCTACAAACAGACGATAAGGATATGACTCAGAGCTCACACTTACATAGAGTGTAATATCTTATATCATATCTGCTGTACCAAATCACCGCACTTACCATTTTTAGCAAACTCCTCTTTGAGACTCTTAAGCTCTTGCGTCTGCGACACAAAGCGATCCTGGCTGTCCGCGAACCGCTTTTCGATCTCAAAGTATTGTTGTTCTGAATTGAAAGCAAAACCACACACAATGGAAGAATGCAAATCATGATAACCTGCTTAACAGCCAACTTGCTTCCAGGCGTCAGGCATGGCAGTTCGGTTCTGAAGGTTAACTGAGGATACTCAGCGGTGATCTCTACCACTGACATTAACTGGGTGACTTGTAAAAAACATACTCATTGAAAACACAGTCTATAAATTCCCATGTCAACACAGCTACCATGATCGCAATCTACTTAGCTGCGTTGGCTAGCGTTATAACTTCAAACGTTTGGTAGGATTACATTTGCTGCTTTGCTAACATTAGCTTACTGTCAGCGTGTCAAAGTATATATTCGCTCACAGTAAAATGAGATTCAATTACAGGACATCATAACAATACAAAATTCATAAGCATTAAGTCTCATAATTATAAAACTATGATAGTTCAGTAAAGACAGACATATTATAAATAAATAGAAGCACGCAGGTTAACGTTAGCAGCTAACTACTGCTGCTAACGAACTGTGATAATTCAGGTCAAAGTACTAGTTGCTAATATTATACTCACCGCTATCCACGCGAAACTGTTCATGGTGCGCTTTCAGACTGTCAATCTCACTTTGCTGGTCTGAAATGTATTTCTCCAATTTGTTTTGAACGGTCTTTGGAAGTCTGGACAACTCCGCTCGTTCTAACACCTGCTGCAGCACTGCCGCCATTTTTCGTTCATGGCTTCCCTGTGTTTTGCTTTATCACTTTTGAAAACACAACATCGTCGTACTGCCCTCCACAGGAGTGGAGTCCTACAAACTTTATATAGATCTATGAAGGAAGCAATTTACGGCCGCGACAGAGCCATTTGAGAAAAAAAGTCTATTTCGAGAATAAACTCATAATATTATGGGAAATTGTGAGGAAAATTATCAAAATAATTAGATAGAGATAAAAGTAATAACATTACGAGCATAGCATAATGTTATGATAGCCTAAAAGTAGAAACGTCGAAATATCACAATAATAAAGTCGAAATATTACAATAAAGTTGAAATGTTACGAGCAACGCATATTCTCAGAAATGCCGTGTGCCGTGTAAACAAAAACGGTAGGGTAAACTGAGTAGGCTACATTTGGGACATGTACAGTTGACACCTGAAATATCTTGCATGCACACCAAACCCGATCTATGATTTTTGCTCCACACATGTGTTAGTGTCCTCTTTAACCATGGGAAATTTGGATACTGCATATCTCCAGTCCTAGAATACTGGCAAATGTATATTTACCACAGTGAGAATTCCACTTCACCATGTCCCTTCCACAGTGTGTTAGTACTCGTATGTGACTGTTAAATTTATCTTACACCATTGCAAAGGTCAGTCTTTGCTCTACACTTTGCTCTAACTGACATTTCATGACATCATATGATATAAGTTAGTTACATTATTTAGAAAAATGGGCAAGATGGTCAGCCGGATGTAGTTTAGGCACAACTAGGATAGAATTCCATTGGATTGCATGCTGTTTATTTGTGTGTACTATGATAGCATTTAGGCAATATGCAACACAAAAGTCAATAAAATTAAACATTTCAGATATTTCAGCTATATATTGTTGATGGATATAGTTTCTAACATAAAGACTTTAAGGATAACATAACAATTTGTGAGATAAGCAGTGATAGACCAAAGAAAAAACATATTTTCAGCTTAAAACATTTTGTCCCTGTTTTATTTCTTTATCTAATGCCAAATCAGATAAAAGAGAATGTATTTAAATAAAAAGAAACTCTCAAATTATATATTTTTAAAGCTTTCTACCTTTGCCGTGATTGGCCAGCCTTACAGCATTATGAATGGGTGTCTCAACTGTACCATTATACTGTCTCAACTGCATCCTATATGAGCTGTATCCCAAATAGGTATGGTTGACGCAAAAAAAATGCACATTGTGTTTATGAGTTAATTGTGAAATATATAAACAAAGTAGGGATATATGTCTTTATTTTAGTGCACAGATAAAGGATATACCATGTAAAAAATCCCTCTTCAGTGTCAAATTTTTTAATTGTAATGGGGATACCAAAACCGTCTCGATTGTAGGCCTTCTCAGTCTCATTGTGAGTTTTATCTTGCAGCCTAATTGAAATGTGTTTACACTTTTTATCACTGCCATTACATGAATCCACATTTTCAAATCAATTAACACAAAGGCCTAAACAGAAAAAAAACTGGCTCCTATGGTTACAAAACATTGAAAACACGCAGCAAAAATATATTTTTTTTCTTGAATTTGTTGTCAGGTCAATTAATCATACCACGACCAACAACAAAATGTAAAACTTGAATGTGTGATAAAGAACATACCAAGGAAAGTTTGTACAAAGGATGGCTGATGAAATTACAGTGTCTGTAACCAACAGACCACTAGGTGGCACTATACCACAAGTGATCAAGTCTCAGACCTCATCATAGAGGGCGTCATTGGGTTTAAAGTATATGAACATCTGTTGGCTGTACATACTCTACCTATAGATATAGCTGTAGGGAGCTTGATTTGAGAGACTACTTTAGCATGTGTATTAGTGAAAAAAACAATGACTATATTGCAGTTGAAGAATTCTGTATGTGCGTAAACATGCATGTGACATTAACTTTATCTTTTTCTTTGATGCACCACTCTTTTATTGAGCAGGCTTTATAGTCAGTGTGTTCATTTCTGTCCATGCCAGTGGGTATGTAACCACAGTGGTCTCATAGTGCGTAAGCTATTTTGGTCTTTGTGAGGTCACTCAGAGATCCATTGTGTCCGAGCTGATGAATTCTAGTGAGTATGTACTTCTCAAGGAGCCACATTCAACGAGGCCTCATCCACCCATGTGAGGACAGACCAAAAAGTGAAAAAGTTTAGAATTTCTGAATATTTGGGAACATTTTGGGGCTTTCCACATTAACACATTAATAGTGCATTAATCTTACTTTAACATGGTTTTTAATAATGTCAGAATAATATGTGAGAATCTGTGTGTTTTGGTGTGTTTGTCCATTTGTGATTCAACCTTTGTTTTTTAGTTGTTGGTCTCACATGCCATGGAAACACTAAATACAGCTCAGTCACTTTGCCCTTGCGTGACAAACCTGCTTAAAAGAGGCTCTCTGCAGGCTTGTGTTAATGTGTGTGTGTGTATAAGAGAAAGAGTGTGTGTGTGTGTGAGAGAGAGAGAGAGAGAGAGAGAGTGAGTAGGTCGCTATACAAACAAAATAGGTGGGACAGTTTAATGGATATTTTCTCTGGATTGCACGTGTCTATGGTGTAGGTGTTTCTCAATTGTAGTGTTGCCTGATATATGAGTGAGTGTGTGTGTGTGTGTGCTCCCTTCTTCCTGGTCAACATCTCTATTTTGCCCAATGGATGATTCATAGTGCCCTGCCCTGTTTGCAGAATGTGTTCACATTTTTGAAAGCGTGTGGCCCACTTGCTTTTTACTGAGGTGGAGGGGTAAGGCAGGACCATTAAAGTCATCATCATCATCATCACCATCATTATCAGCATCTTCATCACCATTATCCTGCCATCAAGCCAAGCCAGGTAGAGGACAGAGATACTATCAACCATGGATTTTAGTTAAACTGAATGTTAACATTTCTTTTAAAACTAAAAATGTGATTCAGTATAAATTCCAAGCCGATGCCACTCCTTGACATTTTCCTTCTTGTTCAGTCCTTAAGTTGGAATTTTTCTCCTGGATGCTGAAACAAACATTCCCATCTAGCTGAGTTCAGCTATGTAGGCTCTGTGCCAAGGGGCTTTGAATGATACAGTGACAGAAACATCACCATTGTTTGCAACAATTTTTTTTGTTGACTTTTTTTGTTGGCTTTAAGAAGTCATTGTGTTATTATTGACAGTGAAGTTAAAAATGGCACATGGAACTCATTTTAAAACACTGGCTGTGCAGTTAAGAATTAAAACATGCAAAGCAAATGTTTGGGCCAGTAAAGACATGTCTGAGGTATAGCCTCTAGACAGATACAGGGTGTTTGTGTGTGTGTGTGTATGTCTGTGTGTTTGTGTATGTCTGTGTGTGTGTGTGTGTGTGTGTGTGTGTGTGTGTGTGTGTGTGTGTGTGCATGCTTATGCGTGTGTATTCACAATTGGACTTATAAGCCACCCAGACAAACTATCTGCATCTAAGCCCTAGGCACACACACACACACACACACACACATACACATCTCACGGAAAACCACAGAGGTTGGCGTGACAAGGGTTTGATAAGCCACTGTCTTTTGGAACTTCTTAAGAATTTTTTACCATGTGTGTGTGTGTTTGTGTTTGCATGCATCTGTGTGTTTGTGTAAAATGCATGTCTGTGTGTCTGTTTGTGTGTGTAAGTGCGTATTTGTGTGTGCATGCATGTGTGTGTTTATGTGTGCATGCATGCATGTGTGTGTGTCTGTGTTCTGCGTTTGTATTTGTTTGCTTGCCTGAGTGCACGTTCACCATGTCATTGTGTCACGTCTGTCAGTTGGGTCTTACACCACATACATGTTTGATGTGTGGTGTCAGATGCAATGAAGAAAAACACACATGTAATAGCACCCAGATAAACAGTGGTAACCATTTTAAAGTGTGGGCAAAATTCAATCACGTATCTTTGTCATCACAGCAACAACACAAAATCTGATAACATCCCTCACTCTTTTTCTGTACTTCACTGGAAGGCTTCTTTTAGGCCCAGTGTATCATTTTGTGTGTTGTGTGGTTCTCAAACACCTTATCTCTGTTACCCAATATAGCATGGTAGCTTCCACCACTGAACTGCTTATTATGTGTAATTATACACTGCCATAACCCAAATAACTAGAATTTACAGGAACATTTTAACACCTCTTTGTTGACGTGTCAGTAGACTATTACAGTTTATGTTTTATGGCATCTAGACAGGCTAAGGAAATTCAAATAAGTGTGTGTGTGTGTGTGTGTGTGTGTGTGTGTGTGTGTGTGTGTGTGTGTGTGTGTGTGTGTGATTAGCTCAAGCCTAGCCCAGATTAGAAGCGGATCTGTTAAGAGGATTGAGAAAAGATCTCTGAGAAAGGAACTGCACACACTTAGTTGCCTATGCTGATTCCCATGATTTTTAGTATGAATAGCACTTATTACAGAAGATTATGATAATTGTAGTCAGTAATTCAAAGATCCAATGGGCCTGCATTATAACAATAAACTGGCCCACACCAGTTCATGGGAGTATATGTTTTCTTAAATGGAATTTTCCAGCTGTGAAAATAGACTGGAGAAGAAAAAAATGCAATTAGCAAAACGTCTTTGTAATATTATCTTGTTTACTAACTGTCTTTAGTAGTTTTTGGTGAATTGATTCCTTGATTACACAGTAAATTCAATGTAAACATAGCTTGTGAACAAAAGCAAACTTGAAAACAAGGGTATGAAAGCAAACACACACACAAGAGAGATGGAGAGACAGAGATTTCCAGGAGCACATCCCAGGAGAACACAACCCTAACCACATGCGGTTCAGCCACATTTCGGGTGAATGTAATATCTCACATCTCAGATTCCAGGTAAATAACTTAGACCAAGTTCTGATATGGCAGAGGTGGGAGTTCCTCTTTTATGCAAGACGTGAAGTTTGTGTGTGTGTGTGTGTGTGTGCGTGTGTTTGCATGTGTGTATATGTGTGTGTGGGTAAATGTGCGTATGTGTGTGTGTGTGTGTGTGTGTGAATGGGTAAGAGGTGGAGTGAGAAAGAAATTTGTTTTGATGGGCTGCTGGCAAAATTGCTGTATTTTTCAGAAGAGTTGTTTATATTCTTAGTTATTTCATTGCAGATGGTCACATTTTTGGAAATGGGCTCGTATAATGACATGGTCAGTAGCAAATCTGCATTTTCCTGATAAAGATTTGATTTTTGACCACCTGCTTGCACTTTAGGGTGCACTTTACATAATCAAGCACCTTATCTAAGAAAATCAAGCAGGGGAAGCCTTCTTTACATCAAATTTTTAAGTTATACCTTTACCTCTACCTTAAGGTTCTGCCATGATTCCCGTCATGCTCGTAGCTTAAGAATGTCTTCTGTAAGTCATACTCTCATGAGAGTGCTACGCTTTACCTTAACACAGTTTTTAGCTAAAACACACATTTTACAGCTTTAAAAAATGTCATGTTGGTCTCAAGACTCTGCATGGTTGCATTACATTTAGTGATTTCATAAATATGAAAAAAACTGTAAAATAAATGAATTTTTAAATCCCTCTTTAAATTTCTTACTGCGCTAAAAGTGAATGTTATCAGGAAACTGCACCCAAGTGTATTTGTATTAAGTCACTGATTCAGATATTCAGCCACTGATGGTCAAGAAAACTAAAGATTCAAAAGAACTTCAGCCATCACTCTCAGTTTATTAGTCTTCTCTTCATGTGGGGTGTTACACAGACTTGGGAAGAAACAGAAAGGTGTGTGTGTGTGTGTGTGTGTGTGTGTGTGTGTGTGTGTGTTTGTGGGTGGCTGGGGCCTGCTGGAGAGCCCATCCGACATAAACAATCTAGCAGAGGTTATCCTGGGTTGGACTGTTTACATGAGGTCAGAGGACTTCCTGAAAGGAACGACTGAAATGGTACACATAAAGCCAAGGGGTTGTATACATGCTGAACAGCTTTTCCATACATACACCAAAAAAAGTGCACAAACACACACATAGACAAACACAAATCCTCAGAGAGACACACGCACACATGCATTCACACACACACACTCACACACACACACACACACACACACACACATAAAGAACTGAGGAACTGCTGAGGGAGAGGTGATGGTTTTTCCACCAGACTATACACAGGACTAATCTTAAAAACAGTTTTCACATATGACTCTGATGGTATAAAATATTTCTGAAATCTTTTACATGGCACTAATTACAGTATATGTAATAATTCATGTACCTTTATTCAAGTATTACATCTTTTCATATGTAAACCAATCTACATGTCTATGTCACATTTCAAAACAGAAAACATGGTCAGACATCAGTGTGGTGTACATTTTTGTGCGCTTCAGGAATTAAATTATTTCTTTACAGACGGTTTCAAGACAATTTGATTAGCTGTTCCCACAGGGCTTCCATTTTAACATTCAATATGTTAGCTTAGCATAGCAGAAGTAGTTTGGGAATGAAATAGAACGTTTGCTTGATGTTCTTGTTTTTAACTGTTGAAACCAAATGACTATAGTCATTGGCTGAAATGGTCTTTGCATTTTTAAATTCAATGCCCCCCACCCCAAGAATAAAGAGTAGTGGAATATAGGGTAGTGTCAAGAATGCATGATAATGTTTTGATAATAATACATTTAATGAAATGTATAATTCATTTAAAATGTTTATACTTATGCATGTATTTTCTCATTTTTCAAAGGTGTATTTTTTCATCACAGACTTAAACATTAGTGGAATTGGACTTTGTGGAATATACAAATGTTATAAAGATAATTAAAAGGAAGCTTAAATAATCTATTATTGATTTTAATAACATGTAATAAAATCAACACACGTGGTGCTCTCAGGTTAATGGTATTACATTTTGCTGTAATCAAATTTGGGGAGGCAGATATGTTTATTGTCTACATTCTTAAAGACATGAACATTACAATTATTTTCCATCACCTTTTCCACACAGGACTGGGACTGGCTGAAAATAGTGCAAAAGTAAGGGCTATCAGTCACGTGAGGATTATCTATGATTTTACTCCCTTTGAAAAAAAGAAAAATCATGACACATTCGCCTTTGTGCACAATGAACCCATCTGAAAGCCTTTTTTATTCTCTCACTGTTATCATGCAACAAACATCCCCCCCTCTACCTCCCTCCTTTCTCCCTCCCTTCTTACTTTTCTCCCTCACTCCACATCGGCCTCGGCGTCATCGCCATCGGCGGCCGCTGTCTCCTTCTCGGGTAGCAGTCCGTATTCATTAAGGTAGGCCTCCAAGTCGGTGGCAAAGAACTCCTCATTGAAGTTCTGTGTGATGGCCAGGAAGTTGCCCAGCAGCTCACCTGCCTTGTAGACCAGCAGTGCCGGCAGCACCTCGTCTGAGAACTTCTCGCCGGCGCCTGACGCCTCCACGCTGATCCGGCAGAACTTGACGGTAGGATACTCGCCAGCCAGGCAATCCAGGCAGCCATTGAGTGCATCGCAGCCCTTGACACCATTCTTGAAGATGTGCACCACCACTACTGTGTTGCGGTGTTCCTTCTCAATGACCTCCAAGAAGGCCTCGCCATCAGCCAGGTCGTGCACGCCCTCGAAGCGTGGCCCAAAACTGAGGCGCTCATGCATCTCCTGCATGCAATGCTTGCGGTATCGCTTCAGGCACTGCTCGTCTGCCATGTCCTCCTTAATCAGCTCGTACTCCTGCATGCTCATCTGCACAACGGGTGGAAGAAGGAGGGAGAGATTGAAAGGATCATTGATTCAGACAGGCAGAAATGGCACAGGGGATGACAATATGGGTATAAAATATTTTGTGAATTTTCACAATTCACAAAAAAAAACTATGAATTTCAGAAGCAAACCATGCTGTTTTACATGTTTTAAAAGCTCATACTACTTACAAACAGTCACTGCTTGTAAATCGCAATCTAATTATTTGTTATAGTAATAATTAACAATATGAATCATTGTGAAAAATGTGATTCAATATGAAAACAATACGAAACAATATTGTAATTGTAATTATCAATTGTAAAGTGTCAGTGCTGCACAGTGTGTGTGTGTGTGTGCCCACCTTGCGGTTGAGGCCTCCTCGTGCTTCATCTTTGGGTTTGTGTGGTGAGCTCATCTGCCTCAGTAGCTCCCTCTTTTGGGGGGGCAGGGACTCTTGGTCCATGCTCTCCAGTTTAAATCGCCTCCAGTCATTGATCACTCCCTTGGGGCCTGCACATGGGCACACAGAAGTGTCAGGTGACAGATCACCTGTCTAATCTGGGTTTGATTCCCTAATTGAACCCCAGGTTGCAACTATGTGTCACAACCTGGATCAGCCGAATCTCTTTAATTGCAAGCCTTATGGTTAAATAGCCACTGGTCAATGGAAAATTGTATTTCTTTTCTTGGCATTACCAGGTGGCTTTGGTATGAAATACAAAAAGTCCTGAAAGTGGAATAATTGTGACTAAAGTCTGACTAGCAAACAGCTAGTGCCATCACAGGTCCTCAAGATATTTATCCTATGAGTGCCCGCTGAGGGGATCCAATCAGTGGATTAAAGCAAATTATTGTGCCTGAGTCAGCTCTGTTTTTGGCAGTCACACTGTGGCAACAACCCCTTTTGCAGGTTAATCTCCCCACAAAATGCATTAGCCATGCTACTTAGCTACATATATACAAATCAAGACTGTGTTTCCAGTGTATATACACAGATCTTCTGGCAAAACTTGGAGACGTGCATGTTCTCAACTTCCTTCCAGCTCTGCTTTGGTGATGTTAGTGTAAATAGCAACCATGAAAAACATTCATGTTCAGTGAGTTGGCTTGAATTCTTCTCACCTGTTTGGGTCACCTCATCCATGTCCTCTGCCATAGTGCCTGTGGATAGTTTACCTGATAAGACATGAGCATTAAGATCAGAGCTTATTTGAGTGCATGTTAGCATGTTAGCTGTAGAGTGGATGAAACTGAAAGTCTGCAGGTGAGAGCTAGGCCTACTTGCTGACTGCCAACAGACTGCAGGCAGCAGTGTGAAGTATTTAGTAGCTGAAATTCCCCTTCCCTTATAAGTAAACCTTTTTTGACTTCTTAACTGCTTCTAATACATCTATCCAGCTTTGTGTGAAGTTCTGAGACATAGAACATAAACAGTAAAAGGCATCAAAAACATGTTGGCATGAAAGACATCAAAAACATGTTGGTTTAAAATATTAGAAAATAGACAATTAGTATGGAAACATCTGCCATCTAGAATAAATAATAATTGAGTAAGCCTGTAGTGTAATCACAAATGAGTGCTATCCTAGTGTTCTGCGAGAATGGTGTATAAAACTCATGAACATGAACAAGACTTCATGAAAGATGACAAACCACATTAATACATTATGTTATACCAAAGCCCATAATGTCTAGGACTGTGAGTCCTGGGTTTTGTAGAATAGCTAGTCCTTTAATTAATACCTTTCCTAAATTATTCAGATACTTATGAAAAGCACACACTGTAATAAATATGTAATTATGTAGCAGTCCATTAGATGATTTTCATCAAGTCCATGTTAAACTGCCCTCATAATCCTTTACTGTCTACTGATACTTCTCGGATTCCATCCTATGCCAACACATCTTTAGCTGTATGTTCTTTTTGGCACCAGAAAGCACTGTAGAATTACATTGGATAAACGTTTATCACATCCTGTCTCACACACCACATTGCATCACTGCCACTCCTTGCTACACTCAAAGCATATTACATAACTGTGAGTGATTCATGTCGAGGCCCTCACGAGGGAGGGGTTTAGGTGTTAGGTGGACACGCTATTGGCCCGTGGTAGCGTCACTCAGGACGAAGTGGATTTGCAATGGACCTTGGTGGATTAGGGTCTGAGCGGATTAGCTCACTTTACAAGCACAGGTGACGACATCACATGACAGGAACTGTTACTTGTGGTGACATCATCATAGGCAGAAATAGAAACAAAGGGGGTAAAAGAACACTGCTGTCGTGTGCAATGCGATTATGTCTAACTTAATGAATAGAAAATGGAAAATACACAGAGAAGCAGACTTACTGATTCTGCAAAAAATACTTACTGAATCTGCAAAAAAGTTTAATTGCAAAAATCCCTGTGGTAATGAACACACCATGCTGCTTGTATTCCAGTTAGCATCTTGTGCATTTTCAAGCAGTTTACAAAGTATTCCCTGTGTCAAACAAAGTATAACAGCAATTCAGAAATGGCTTCTTGGCTGCTAGTTCAGTAGTTTGCATGTTATGGCTAAGTATGAATAAACTTCTGTCTTCTATGCTAAAGTTAGTTGTTATTCCTCTATCTGTAACAAAGTGGTATCAGTGTGTTTCTTAATCTCTCTGAACCTTTTGCTTGCTTGGAGACAGATGGTCAAACAGCAGGCCACAAGTCTGTGTCATCGAGGAGAAACAGAGACAACATTAAAGTCTGACTGCTCAAACCCTCCTTACAAATTGTGTGAAAGTACCTTTTAAGACAGCACAGTCCAAGCAATCAACCCCCCGGTGAAGATGAATCACTAAACTACCCCCAGTCTAAGCTCTGTGATTTCTGTGAAACTCTGTGATTATCCGACTACGATGTGAATTTCCTCTGGGAACTCTATCTATCTATCTATCTATCTCATTGTGCTCATGCATGCATTACTGTCAGGCACATCCACACTCTCTTATCTGCCCATTGAAGTGTTTGCAGTGAAAAAAAATCTATCTCTGTTGGTTGGCTTTTTTCGTGCTCTTTGCTGCGGGTGGCGTGTGAGCATGATGGGCTAGACTCATCAATCTTCCCCTCCTGACACTGTTTCAGTTGTGTTAATGGGTTTGGTACCCCAACGCCTAAAGCTTTTCAGGTGGTCACTGGCAGCATTTTACAAATATTTTTGTGTTTTTTATTTTGAGAGGGGTGGGGGAAAACTGTTTTTGACGTGCTTCAACAGGCAAAAGACTGATGGGGAGCTGAAAGGCACTTCTCTTTGCTCTGTTCGGCCTCCAAGTTAGTAAAATGTTCTAGAAGCAGGTGTTTAGGCCCTCTGGATAAGAGTGATTGTTGTCAAGATGTTCTGTTTGTTTGTGGTCTGCCCATGACTCACCTGTGAAGGTGAGTTTTACAGCCAAACTCTGAGCTAAAATTGTCTGTGTTGTGTGACATC
Organism: Tenualosa thibaudeaui; assembly: GCA_027481765.1. Classification (NCBI taxonomy): domain Eukaryota; kingdom Metazoa; phylum Chordata; class Actinopteri; order Clupeiformes; family Clupeidae; genus Tenualosa; species Tenualosa thibaudeaui. The sequence goes on along the minus strand of JAIFZK010000023.1, from coordinate 3,150,067 downwards.
TGTCAAGTCTACTGTGTCACAAGAGGAAACGATGCACAAAGTCTGTGAGTTTGTGTCTATTTGTGTGTACGTCTGTGTGTGTGGTGTTTTGCGTCATGCATTGCATGTTAAAGCAGCACTCTACGTCACTAAGTTTAAACCTCATTAGCTGTTCTTTGAACCCTGAAGAGCAATCAGTCAGCTATAGTTACATTAATTCCCCTTTCACCCACTCACAGAAACTAATGGCAGCCGCTGTGCATGCAGTCTCATATACACATATACACAGACACATACAGGCACATCAACATATGCACAATTTGACATGTGCACACAAGCTACTATGGGCTGGCCAAAAAAAATGGGTATTAAATGTTTTGACTGCAAAGACTAAGATTATGGTCTTGACGTAATAAAAAATCAGGTTTCAACCTGTAAATTGTATTTTTAATAATAGGCAGAGAGAGAGAGAGATGTGACCTTCATTTCACATGAAACCAACACAAAGCAAGATTAACTCTTCCCCAGACTGTCTCCTGCGTTTATCCCAGTATCAGATTAACTCCGACTACCAGTTTGCTTTCTCTGTTGTCACATACTCTCTCTGTCCCTGCACTCCCTGCAGTGCCAGTAAAGGGCCTCCACCCTCTGTCTGTCTCTTAACAAATTTCAGGTTCATTTCAAAGACACAAAAAGTGATTTGATTTAAGTTTCCTTGATCTAAGTTTCCACTTATTCCACTTGTGCACTGGTCCATGCACATGTTTTATCTTTGTAAGCCATCAATGACCAAAAAAAAAAAAATCCAAAAAACAAATAACACCCATTATCCAACCCAGTCCAGTCAAGGGACCATAGCAACGATGAGTCAAATATGTGAATAGTCACCATACATATTGCAAATAAAGACAGAGACATTGGTTCAAAAACTGGGACATCTGGTCAGGCTTCCAGCTAAACGTTCAGCAGACGTTCAGCACAACAAAACAGATAAGATTTCAGCAAGTATTCAAGGCCTGCTCAGCACCGATAGCTTTTATACACATGCGAAAAGCCTTCAACACAGATCCACCCTGGCAGAGGAGGACTCTGTTATCTACCCGCATGTGAATCAAACAAGCCTTTTTACCAAATGCACCAGCTGCAGACACAACACTGCTTTCTCAATGGCTCCGACTTGGGCCCACCACTCTAACGGAAAAAAAAATGCCATTCAAAGCAAAGGACTGTGTGAATGACACACAAAGGCCTTATATGCAAGAGTCATTTATGGTAACTGAAACGGCATCACATTTGTTCACTGAAATGCATTAATAAATGTTTCTATGCAGGCCCAGCCATAGAGAACGAGGCCTGTTTGCAGATCTATGCTCACCTGCCTGGGTGCGAAGAGATGAGTGAAGGAGTGTGTGTGCTCTCTCTCCGGCCTCCTACTCTGGTCTGCGAAATGGTTAGTTGGCTCTTAAGGTTGTCATATGTGTGTGTGTGTGTGTGTGTGCACGCATGTGCATGTGTGTGTGTGTGTGTGTGTGTGTGTGTGTGTGTCTGTGTGGGTATAGAGAGTGTGCAGGGGCAGGGCCTCAAAGAGACTTCTTAGAAGGGAGATGCTTGCCGCAACTCACAGGAATAGCACACTAAGAGGATTGAAGCCCAAGAATTAGACACCTGCACTAAGTTAGAATGGCATGTGATAGAGAAAGACAGAGAGGCAGAGAAAGAGAGAGAGAGAGAGAGAGAGAGAGAGAGAGCAGTCATTGGAAGCTTTAAGCTTTTAGATACTGGTTGGGGCCTGTGCTTATTCATTCATATCTTCCTAATGAATAAGTCCACCATCTCCACCAGTACACTGTTCCACTTATCCACTACAATCCATCTGCTATCCCATCCACAGGAAGGCACGTGAACACGTAGTTATTCTGAGTGTCCTGATATGCGTTGTGACAATGTTTACCAAAAATTACCAATATTTACAATATTTACCAATAAATCCTCTTCAGACATATTCAATATTTCTATATTTGATTATCTGTTGATTTCATTGTTTAGTTTTAACTGAAGCAATGCTTAGAACTGTGAGATAAAGTGGATGGTAGCTCATTTGTAGAGAATATTGGTGGGAGAGAATATTGCATTTACACTGTACAGCACTGTAATATGAAAGAACATGCTTGCTTTCTCTGTTTATGACTGCTAACTCACTATGCATGGTTCCTCAGGGAGGACATGAGGATTGTCCTGAAATTGACAGATTGACTATTTTAAGTTTCAAGAATGAAACTTTACACCTTCATCTTCATGTTCACCTCTTCATCTTTACTTTATCCCTTCTTATCATCATTTCAGAAAAGTTTTCACCTTGTACTTCATAATAATTTGACAATAAAATGATTTTAGGAAATGGTGAATATTGGCTGTGCAGGGGACGGAAGAGTTTGCAAGATGAGTGGAATTCTGGTATATTCACAGACCAGGGAGGCAAATTATCCTGCTGATAGGGGAAAAAGAGGTTTTAGTAGTGTCACTTTCTCTGAAGGTCTAGTTTTCCCATTCTGTTTCCTGTCTCTTTTTTACAGCAGGAGTTACTCTTTTTACTGCTAGAGTCATCCTCTCTGTTTCGTCATAAGCCTGACTGGTCTTTAAATACACACCAGAATACCACTCATCTCTCAACTCTTTTGTCCCTTCTAAGCTCTTTGTGTTGTCAAAGAACACCTGCTAATAGGAATCATGGCTTAGTGAGATGGCAGTGAGTGTCATATGCAACCCCCACTCCACAGCCCACTCAACACATACACACACACAGACAGACAATGTTTCGGTCCGGCCAATATGTTCCTTTAAAGAAGAGACTCAAGCTGTGGTAAAACTGGCCAACATTTACGTGACACTTTGTTTCTATGGGTGTCCAAATGAAGACACCCAAAGACACCTACCCTATAGGTAAGCCTCTCCCTGGCCAGCGCAGCTCATCGGATGACAGTTCTGGCACTGACCCAGCGACCTGTGCAACCCAGCTGAACTCTGAGCAAGGAGAAGGGTGTAATTCATCACACTTCTCCTCTGGTCACTCCCATCTCTTAAGACATCCCACCTGGAACAGATTCCTTGAAGGGGATCCAATAGGTTAAAATGGAGGTAGGCCAAACAAAATTGCAACGCAAACTGAGGGTGGTGTGAGGCTGGCACAGAGGTGGTGACTGGGGTTAATCTGTGGAGATATCTGAGTATGTGTTGGGGTGTGTTTGGTAGTCACATAATCCTTCCCAAGAAGTGCAACAGACTTATCCAGAGATCTGTGCAGGACACAGCTTCAGCATAGGACACATGTCAAGAAAGCCTGATCTCCATGATTCTTTTTTCCCTCCAAGGAAGATATTTTCTGCATTATGTTAAGTTAACAATTTATGTTATTTGTTAAGCTCAAATGAACTTTATGTGCAGGTTTTATTTTTGAGATTGAGATTAAGATCATCCGATTGTCGTCATATTGTAACATTATATATACATATTGTAACATTATATATATATATATATATATATACATAATTTAAATATCTGAGGTGAAGGTGAAGGAGAGGGAATGTATGGTGGTGGCAGTGGTGGTAATGGGCAGGGGCTGAGAGTAACTTTCTCGAAAGAAAAGAATAAACATTATTAATGTTTAATATAAACATAAATAAAATGAATAAATAAAAGTGTTTGTACAGCATTTTTCACATTGCTTTGCTAAATTTATATAAATGTTTATATAGACACGCATTATATCTCTTGGTGTGACACTGAAACAATGACAGGAAACTTGTCAAATAGTGTGTGTGTGTGTGTGTGCTGACTGGGAGCTTCTCAAATTTTGACAGGCCCTTTGGGTTAAAACAACAAAGCTGAGCGCTTAATTAGTGCTATTTAAGAGCAGCCATGAGAGGGGTTGAAACAACACAGAGTGAACCGTGATAAATGTACCAATTACACCCGGCCTGTGTATAGTGCTGGAGCAGCCGCCCATGCCTGTCAAACTGCCATTTATATCAAAGCCCAAGATCAGAGCATCCTAATTTGTGTGCTCAAGCAGATGTGTGTGTACTCAAGCATTGCTTGTGTGCGTGTGCATGTGTGTGTGGGTGTGTGGGTGTGTAAGAGAGAGGCTGTGTGACTGTGTGTGCGCACGTGTGTGTCTGTCTGTCTGTCTGTGTGTTTGTGTGTGTATACGCCCTTCTGTGTGAGTGATGATGTGAATTGTGAGGATACCCATCTTGAGAACTCTGGGGTTGAAGATAGGGTGAGGTTCAGCTCAGAGGAATCTCCTCCCTGAGGTTAAGTTTCAGAGGAAGGCTTATAAAAATACAACAGATCTCATATTGCGGGAAATAATAATTAATATTAATTAATTAATAATATATAAAGTACGCAACAATGACAATGTGATCCATTATTTAGTATACCATCTACAAACTATTATTTAGAATACATCTCGGTTACAATTAGGGATAGGATTTGATCAATATCAATACCTACTTTTCAGAAGGTATTCTACACAGGTTTTCAGTTTCAGCACATAGGCCAATAGTATAGCCTATACCACTAAGGTAACAATAGCAGCTTATTAGAATCAGAAAAACCATGTAGAGCTGTGTTATCCATTTCAATTTTGTATTTGAAAGACCCATTGACATTGGTATTAATGGCATTGATGGCACTGACGTTAGCATTGATAAGAAGAATTGATCATGTCAGAGGGATACAAAACCAGTGAATTCAAGCATTCGATTCTAGATTGTACTCCACTATTCCACTAATGTCATTGTCAACGCTGTGGGTATTTTCCAGAACCAGTGTCTTCATAACAGTTAACAGTCACGTCCCTTGGGATAGAACTACTGTGCACTCACAATGAACCCCTGCATCCAGCGCTGACAGTTTTTTTCCCCCATTCCTGGAATCTGAACTTTCTTGGAGGCATGTAACTTTGGCCACTACAAGCTGCTGTGTTGATGGGAACATTGTGTGTAACGCCTGCTTTTGCTGCGCTTCATTGGGCCAGATGAAGGGGCACTGTGCCACGGCCGTCTGGCGGCAAACCGAGCATAGTGTTGATCAAAGGGAGGGAACAAGTGAGCGGGACAGCGCCCTGTTTCGTCCCAAAAACAACAGCCAGCAGCAAAAACATCCTAGTGAATTATGGGAAACAGGAGGGGCCAACCTCATTCTGACACAGAAAGAATATGTGTACCCTTGTGTGTGTGTCTGTGGGGGTGGGTGTGGGTGTTTATGTGTATGTCTGAATTTGAATGAATGAGAGGCCTAGCCTGCATTCAGGTCACCGGACACTGTTTACATTGACAGACATCTCACGTCATTTAGAGGCCATTCACATATTTCCATAAATGTTATGAGGTGTCGCTTTCAGAATAAGCTTGTGACGTAATCTCTCTCTCTCTCTCTCTCTTACACAGACACACACACACACACGTAGGTTTCCCATTCCAAATATGGACCAGGCACCCACACATCCACTTCATCATTTCCTCCATACACTCAAACAACTGACACATTGACACTCAAACACAGGCCTTAGAAAAGACTATCAACAACAAAGATGCTCAGAAACAGTAAAAGCCCAATCGAGGGGCCAGATTTCATGTACTAAGGACCTCATTAGACATCAGAGTAATGACTACTTCTGCTCATGAGTGGAAGGACAGCCGTCTGTATTCACAACAGCAACAAACTTAAACATGAACTATGCAGGCAATTACTATAAATACAGGAGTAATGTAACTCTGCAACAAAGGCAGTTTAAAGTGCGTGGGCATGGCAGTAAAACTGATACAGTGTGGGTTTGACCTTTGACCCCATTTCTTTGTTTCTTATTGGCTACAACATCCTGTGGTCACCGCTTGTGTGAACCAGGCCATCAAGGGCAGCATCCTATAACTTGATGAACCTCTGAATATGTATGAATGTATTCACCAACGCTGTTTTGCAGATTGAAATTGCTGTATGGAACTCTAGAAACACAAAGGAGTAAAATAGACAGGGCTTCTACCAAACAGAACCCAGACTGCATAAACAAATACACACAAATAAACAGCAAATAAACAAAGAAAGAGACCCCAGACAGATCCCTCAGACTGGCAAGACGAAGACATACACCTTAATAACATGTATGAAAGACTCAAAAAGCCTGTGCTTTACCAAAGTTAGGCTTTATGCTCTCACTATTTTCAGTCTGGTTGTGGCCATTAGATTGCATAGCATGTTGGCTAAATGATTGCTAAAGCTCCCAAGAGAAAGAGAGAGATAGAGAGTGAGAGAGATCCCAGCATTACATAACAAAGGCTGGGGGAGTAGGTTGATGCCAGAGGGCTTGCGACCGCAGTATGGATTTGTCTGTTCTGTTTGACGACCACTAGAGGGCTCCACTCTCCTTAATCCACCTAAGAGATTGTTGAGGCTTCAAGACAGAGGGGGCAGGATGTTGGGGAGGGGGGAGGGAAGCTATTCGTACATTTACAGTAAACGCAGGAGCCATGGAAAAGTACAGCAGCGTTTGTCTCCAAACACTGAGAAAGGAGAGACAGGAGGAGATGACAAGGGTGTAAAAACAGTGTCAATGTTGTGGACAGTGGTGGACAGGAAGTGTGTGTGTGTGTGTGTGTGTGTGTGAGAGAGAGACACACACACACACACACACACACACACACACACACACACACACACAAAGGGAAACTCCCCTTGGGTTTGAAGATGTAAATGTCACATGCAGACTCTGCCAATGTTTATGCCTCTCTTTCATTTGTCAGCTGACTGACACATCACTTGAAACTAAAGTGATAATGACTCTAACCATTGATTTACACTCCTAAACCACAAAGTTCATATTAGGACGTTAACGATGCAGCATTGTTTTCTAACCACCGTGGCAAATGGATTCTCGCAGTGAATTTGGGCACTGTCATATTTGTGGTCTGATGACAGCCTTTATGTTTGTTTTTCTTCTTCTCTTTCTCTTCTCTTTTGTCTTGATTATTGGCTGCCGTTGGTGATCACTAGCGTAGGCCAACATCATAACTGGCACAGGCAAGACAGTTACAGTAAGATTGACCCCACCCCCACACCCCCACCCCGAACCACCAGATCATCTGAATAAAGACGTCTCTCCTGACGAAAACTATCCGACGGGAAAGGGCCCCCTTTGTATCTATGACGTCCAAAGCATGGAGAGAAAAAAAGAACAGAAGGATGGAAAGAGAGCAAATATTGGGGCCAAGGAGGGAGAGGGGCAGGCGGGCAGAGAGAAGGATGATGAGTGTAACTGAGAAACGTGTGAACGGAGGAGAACAGAGAGAGTCCAGACATGAGCTGCTCCCTTAAGCATGTTCAAACACACTCGCAAGGCACATCATGAGAGGCCTCGGGTTTTAGTGCACACCCTCGCACACACAGGCACACACACTCTCACGTACACACACACACACACACACACACACACAAACACTCTTACTCACACATGTTTGTATATTCATATTGTCTATTAAGGAAATATCCACACAGTCTACTTTGGTGGACACATGTATGTATGCACACACACACACACACACACACACACACACACACACACACACACACACACACACACAGAGACCACACTCCACCCTAGTCATTAAAGTAGAGCCATTCCCTTTACAGGAATTCCCTGTATAGAGTTTCACACACATGAACACACACACACAGAAATACACACACAGGCTTCCTTTCACTTGTGCTCACTCCCTCATTAATAGAGGCTCCTTTGATTATAGACCATAATGGTTGGAGCCCTGGGTCTGCTTTTCTAGGACAGGACAGCTGAATGCTCCCCATCGTTAGGTGAAAATATGAGTCAGATGACAGTTACATTTACCAGAACTACTTCTGAAAAAAAAAATATATATATTGTCTGCGGCGAGACTTTCGGTAATTCCGACAAATTTCTAACACAGTGGAAAGAAGGGGCCTTAGCTGCATGTGTGTTGAGTTGAGTCAAGCATTTACTATTGTCATCACTTAGTTGTGTCCATTTATGCAATAACTAAACGTTTCATGTTTTTCAAGCATTTTGTGTTTTTAATGAAGGGTGGTGGTGAAGAGACAGAAACACTGGGCACTCAGGTAGCGTGCTTACAAAGCGCAAAACTATGATAAACCCACGGTATAATGTGTATTGTGAAGGTAGCATAGGCAACCAAGTGTTTATTTGATCGGTTAATCATACAAGAAGCTTTTCGGAAGTGAGGCAAGGCATGTTTGTTTGTTCACTATGCCACCACAAAGAGTGAGCATCTGAGTGATACTCATAAAAGGCTAAAGCCAGGCACACATCGAATCCCTGGACACCTGTCTCACTGTGTGTGTGTGTGTGTGTGTGTGTAGGTGTGTAGGTGTGTGCGTGTGTGTGTCAGGGATCACAGGAGACAAGTGACTGGTAGAGGAAAGGGGAATGAGTAAGAGATGTGTCTCTGCATGTATGTGAGTGCCTGTGTGTGTGTGTGTGTTTGTGTGCATAAAACAGGTGACAGGTGACAGGTGACAGGTAAAGGGGGGGGGCTACAGATGTGCTTGCTGGTGTAATAACAGCCGCTACTGGACCTCTTGTATGTGATTTGTCATTTATGTGTAATGGGGTGGGGCATTTACTATTAGCATTCCAGGTTGCTATGGTGATATCAAAACAGCATCCAGACCCTCACAAAATAGCAATGATAACAACAGCAACTTATTATGTCAAACTATATTACATCTGTAGGATTGTCATGTTTGGAATTGGTAATCATCTTTCAAACTGACCACCTATCCATTTGATAATCTATTCATTCATCAGGTCATTCATTCAATCAGTCAGTCATTTTTTCACCCAGTTAGCCAGTCATTCATGAAAACACCCAACCCCACTTCAAACCCTATGTGATGATATCATGACATTGATTAAACTTCCTTTTATGTTCAATTATAGTCAGTCACACCAAACCAAACTTCCTCAGATGATTAGTTGGTCATTGTTTCCCTTTTGTACCACTCTCAATTGATCGTCCACTGGCCAGGACGCTGGATGGAGTGACACATCAATAAAAGCTCACATATCCTATGTTCATGTTGAGCTAACCAGACGTGCCCCACATGATTCACTTTCATTGTTTGCACAGTGTGGAAACTATTCACTTCAATACAGCGGTGTATTGGACAGAATAGGTTGTGTATTGGCTGATTGAATATCATACAAGCAAGTCACACAGGTGTTAGTTAGATGTTACACAATGGATGCTCTGGAATGTGTTGAAAATGCTTATCAAAAAGGGTGTTTCTGAAATCTGTCAACAGGTGAGAAACAAATCCTTCCTGTTTCTTGCAAATAGGCCACAGGTCCGCATTCTTCTGGAAGGTAGGGTGAAAGATATGAAAGATAACATAAGAAATCAATAGGCTGAAGAGGGACCCCCCCCCCACCCACCCCCTTGTGATATCACAGTCTGGTATCACTGAGTGAACAGCTCACCCATCTCATCACAGCCTTGGGGCTAGTCACCCCAGCACCATGTACGGGTAGACACGTTTATTTCTCTCCATCTGTGTTTCGGTGACTCAGATTCTGCCATGCTTTGGCCTCTCTCAGCCCCCACCCTCTGTAAGAGCCCCCAAACTGGAGACCCACCACAAGGAGCGGCTGAGTAGTGGAGCAGCTATGCTGAGTCAGCCTGACTGAGCTCCACGTCTGTCTGGAGCAGAGAGTGTGGGAGGGGGGCACAGTTCCGGCTGTCGGGGGCCAGGTTTGCAGTGTGCCATGTGAGGCCCTCTCGGCTTTGTTCCACTCCACTGAGATAAGCTGGTAGAGTATCACTCCCACATTCCCAACCGCATTCCACTCTGACTACAGTACAAACATGCAATGCAGGTTCTCACCCAAGGCGCTTGACTATTCTCTCTCCACTCCTTCCTCTCTAAGGACCACTGACCTTTTGTTTTAATGCAGCAGAGAGAACATGTAAGCGCAACACTTGTGCTCAGCTTAATGACAGACCTAATAGGCCATGCTTTTAAAACAAGGACGTCAGTTGAAGGAAGAAGCAGACATGAAGTTTTCCTTGAGTCAGCGTCTTTTGAAGAAGGGCTTCAGTCTGTTCAAATAGTGCTGGGCGAATACATCTGCCACGTGGAACAGTGGAGAAAAAAGGAGTCTGTGTTTAGTCACTGACACAGACTATGACCATGGGGTAAATACAGACATGCACATATATACACACACACACAAAAAGACATATAAACACACACACACAAATTCACAAGAATCTGAAAACCTCTGAAAAATTCCTGTGAAGAAAGGAGCTGAATAGAAGCAGAAGTTGAGTCATGCCATCAGTACTCAGTCTTTTTTTTCATTCATCCTAGTCCTGAGGTCAACTCCAGTCCGAATACATACCCAATGTAAGGAAACAGGACGTCTTCTCAAGTCAGTAATTCTGTCTTTATTCCAAGAAAATGTAGTAACATAGCATACAAAGATACTATGGGAACACCGGTGTCGGAGTGAACAATGATCAACTGAGGTCCCCTACCATATATACCATGGAGTCATTAATAGTTAACAATGAGGTGACTAATTACAAATAGCCTTTGATGATCATGTCTGGCTTCAGGTGTGACATGGTGGTGGTTAGGTGATCACCTCCTGCCTGTAGACATGCTAATTCACTACCGGTAGTCGTCTGGCCATGATGGTCCAAGTTGAGTCACCTTTGTTACTCCATTCTAACATTAATGGCTGTTATCTGCCTTCCCCTCTCCAGGTTCAGACACACAGCTAATCTCATTTGGAGTTGATCTTGAATACACAAACACTGTTGGGTTAGGGTCTCTTTGTTGTAGGTCCTCTTTGTTGTAGGTCAGACTTGGGGAAGTGATTGAAACTTATAGTCTAACCAGATTCTCATCTCGCCAGACCTCCAAATCAAATCAATTCCTTCACCAGACACTTTATCCTTACAATTACTCCAATCCTACTGTACATTTGTATGCCAATTAAGTGTCTCCTACTACTTGTCACTCAAGAAATTATTTAAAAAATTATCAGCTGTATGAGATATTCCATGGTAATGGGGATTTTTACTGCTACAGGACATTAGAAAGCATTAGAAAGCCAAGTGGGAAGACTGGAAAAAGAGATGAGGTTGGATCAGGAAATGATTGTTGGAGTCAAAACTGATCCCAGGATCCCATGAGCATCTGGCCTTAAATGTGGTATGAACAATGTGATCTTCCCACATTTCCCCATACACAAGAAAAATTCTAACCCAATCCTCACCTATTTGTAAATGTTTCCCCTGCTTCTTCTGTGTTTGTCATCAGAAAGAGGCACCTCTACAATTTCAGTGTATTTCCTGTGTTCTCCCACATGTCTCTCCCACTAACTTATTTCCTTCTTTCCAGTTTCAAAAAAGTGGAAATGCCACTCTTTAGTCCTCTTCCGGTGGTGTATAGTAAAACATACTTTCCGCTCAGCATTGTAAAAGCTGTTATGTTATGACATTTCCTACGATCATCCTCTATGATATCATCGAGTGGCGTCATTAGTTTCCTCCTCTGTGACTGAGTTTTCAGTTCACCATGTTGATTGGCTCACTCTTCAATGCAGATGTGCACACACACAAACACACTCCCACTCATTTTCTTCAAAATAAACACATAGCCCAGATGGTGACTAAAATGGACCAGAATCCATTGTAAATGTAGTGATGTTAGACTAAGCACAGCACAGCACAACCACTCACTCTCTCCCTTCTCTGACACACACATACATAACACACACACACATCATCTAGTTGGCCAATAAATCTGGCCTCAGCCCATTATAAATAACATTACATTTGTCCAGCGGTAGTCAAGAATAACGTCATACACATACACACACACACACACACACACACAGACGCGCACGCACACACACACACACAGACACATGCACTACTGCCTGTAACTTACGTGCACTGGAGCAATTAGACTCAGCCATGCTGTGGATTTCCACTGTGAGCAATTAGGGGCAAGTAGCATACCAGTACCCAGCAGCAACACTGCATGTGTGTGTGTCTGTGTGTGTGTGTGTGTGTGTGTGTGTGTTTGTCTGTGTGAGAGAGTTGCGGCATCTTTTTCTGGAATTCCTAAACTCCACCAGCTTTTCACAACTAACCCCAAATATGCAGTGTCTTCCCACCTGTGTGTGCATGTGCATGTGTGTGTGTGTGATGTGTGTGTGTGTTTGTGTATATATCTGCCAAACAGTGTTCATTTCTGCTCAGTTTCCAATTAGACCGACTGGCTTGGTCGCAGCAACCACAGGGTTGACTAGGGGTTCACGCTGCTCGGGCAACCAAACACGTCAATCAAAACAAAACCAAGCTGAACTCCCCAACACACCCAGCTACCGGCACTTTTCAAGGCAGCCCAGATTGATGTCCTCAAATTAGTTTGTTTGATTTCCCTGTGTTGAACTTTATGAACTTTGTTTTAATAATGTATTCTTTTTTTTTAATAATCTACTCCACCTGATTGCTTGTCTTGTAGTATATCCAGGGGTAGGTAATCTGCACATGAGTGCGCTATGTCTTGCTCTCTCTCTTTTTCTCTCTCTCTCTTTTACACAGACACAAACACACATACACACACACACACACGGGCATGCAAACACCCCATGTCAACAGTCATCAATAGTCACCACAAGCATCCAAACAGCTCACGGCATCCCTACCACACACCCAAACATACATAAACACATGCACAATTTCTGTCTCTCTTTCTCTCGCTCTCTTACACACACACACACATACACACACTGATGCCACTAGTCATTACAACATCCTGACCCATGCATGACTTCTGGGACACAGACGCGCACAGACTTCAAATGCACACACACACACACAGGTGCACCCAGCCACACACACATACACACTCACATTGCAAATATGAAAATCATCATCTCGTGTTGTGGCCTGTATGCTTTCATTATGAAATTATGTTTGCATTTTTTTTTATCAATTCCATGCCGTGCCAAGTGAGCCCCATGTCAGCAACACCTCATTCTCCAGTATTAATCAAGTGTCACACAGAGACGGCAGATGCATGATATGTAGCAGACAGACACACTAATGTTAACACATGAATAATTTCCTGTGCATGATGCATAGTTCATGCATCAAAGTGAGAAGGCAAGGCAGTCACTTAACTTGGTCTCGAACCCAAGTCTGTGGTGTAAGAAATCTGCACCCTAATGGCAAAACAAAAGGGAGTATTCCATAGCCATGACAATTAAACCCATCTGACCACAGCAGGAATACTTGCTTTGAATTGGGTCACAGCTGGGAGCACAGTGTGGATGCATTTACTTACAAATTTTTCAGCACACACAGAATAAGTTGTTACTTTAGTTACTGTAAAGTTGCATTTAATGACTAACATCAGATTGTAAAACATTTATTAATAGTTTATAAGCTGTCTATAAAATCAATAAGGAATGTTGTTATAAAGTTATAACCACTGTTAATAATGGTTTTAAAATGGTTAATAAACAGTCTGTAATCCATAAATACAATGAAATCAAATGTAACTGAATGTAAATTAAACTGTAGCTTGTCATATACCCTCTTCAATGTACCAGTAATACAGCCCTTTCACATCTTGTAAACCCTTCCTCACACATAAAGGAATTTGTATAAGAAAAAAATATATGAATCAGAGGGGACAACTCCTTGAGCTACTTGGCAGTGGAATGAGGCAGATATTACAGGCAAATTCAAAATGTTGCTCTAATAATCTTTGCCCCAATAAAATATAATAAAATTCCTTTTTCATTTGTACAAAGTAACATTTCAGTTAGCTAGCTAGCTTATATAGCTAGCTTGATTTGCTAATGAGCTATTATGAGTTCACATTTGCTTCACAACACTTAAATGACAAAACTATAATATCTCTGTGAAAACAACTAGGCCTATTTATATTGTGCACGTTATATCTGCCCAAGGAGAACACACATGACAGACCATACTCCTTTCCCAGTTAGAGGCAGCAGAAATGAGGCTCACCTGTTAATGCCCCAACAACAACAAATACGGGAACCAAGAAGCTAGATTGCTGAGAGCAGCAGCTAAGAAATCACTAGATCTTTTTTATCAAATGGACCAGATACTGTAGCTCTGGCTTTATTATCATTTGCTAAAGTGCATGTCTTGTACTTTAGTAGGCCTACATCTACTTCAGTTAAAAAGATATACAGTATCTTTAAATATTATTTCCATTGTATTATTTTGTTAACATTGGGTATAGTGGTTATGGAACCTGGCTACCATAGTAAACTGGAAACTGTGGGTTTGAATCCTGGCTAACACTGTTGTGCCCTTGAACAAAGCACTTGCCCTAGGGGAAAAATTGATAGTTGACAAATGTAAGTCGCTTTGGATAAAAGCATCTGCTAAATGCATAAATGTGAATGTAAATAAATGAAAAATGTGATTGGATTGAACATCCCTCTCCCATACGCAGCTGAGGTGCCCTTGAGCAAGGCACCTAAGTTGGCTGCCCCTGCTGCGGAATAGTATGTGTTTTCTGAAAGGACAACTAACTACTTTTTTATCCTTAATGAACTGTTATATTTATAATATATAAATGATTCCCTAATTGTTATTTCACAATATACTTTTAATTAAAATGTAATAAACCATAATTTGGTTTTTATAGGTGATGGATAATGCTACCATTCTTTGTCATTGCGATAGGAGTGCTAAAAGAAGTTTTCTTTTAAGCAATTTAGAGCTTTCCTTAGACACAATATGATTATAGGATTGTGGAAAAATAGGCAGAATAATGCTCTTTAACTCAGTTTAAAGTCATGCCATGCATGCATGTGTAGGAATGTGTTCTGAAATTCAAGGAAAATATTTCCATTTCAAATATTACTTGTTGTCCCGAGCCCACCCACGCACCCACCCACACACACACACACACACACACGCAGTATGTGTACACATACTTTAGGTTTGGCACATGAGCTTAGTTTGAAAGGGGGGACCAGTCACATACACACACATGCATAACACACACAAGTCTGGTATAGTCATTCAGTATCAAATGAAAACCAATTCGTACACGCACACTTACTTTCCCTTCTGCCACACTGTCATGCTTAGTCACACAAATGTTTTTGATTGTGCAACGTGTGTAACAGTAGTGGTCAGTATTTCAATAAAAGTGAAAATCCCTCATTAGTGGTCAAAATTAAATTGGCTTCTCTGACCCCCCCTTGGAAAGCCCAGCAACAGAAAGTAAGGTTGAGTTGCGCAACATGCACACACACACGCACACACACACACACACACACACAAAAAACTCATGGCAGTCTCACTCAGGCAGAATTATTCCACTGTGCGTGCGTAACCTGTGAGTAAACACACCTTCTTATCTGTGGGCTGGTGTTATATGTGAATGTATAATATGCCCCACTTCTCTCTCTCTCTCTCTCTCTCTCTCACACACACACACACACACACCACCATTTATGTGCACACACAATGTTAGAATCCAAGTTGGTCACTAGGGGGTGCTGCTAGAACATTATGTGGTGAAATTTGTGTGTGCGTGTGTGGGCTGGTGAGTCATCCGTTCAACATGCCCTTTTTGACAGTCCTTTTATGTTATCTAAAGAAGATTGTAATGGTTTTCCTTCCACTCACACACACACATGAAATCCTATCCCCACATTGTATGTGTCATGCAACTGAGTATCTATATGCACACAAACAATACATACACAGACAATATCAGAAAAAGTCGATGAGGTAAGAAACAGCAGGTATTTTTTTATTGCAGTGTGGGGGTTGCTTGTTGAGTCACCCGTTAAACGTGCCCTTTCCACACTCCATTATCTGATTTTCATGGGCTTGCCTTGCACCCACACGCAGGTTCGTGGGTATACCCCTCATTTTGTGCGTTCACAAAACTGGACATGCCCCGCGGGCCAGATCATCCATGCCTTACCGACACTGTCCAATCAGGTCGCACCTCTCAGCGCCCCCAGGTCCGAGCAGGGACGTCCATGACACAATGTGACAGGAGGATTTGAATCGGGATGAAAGGATGATTGCGATGGCTGGCCTAACCTCACCATAATCGCATCAGAGCCGCTCGCCCGTGCCCTGTCCCTATCTCTGGCTGTCATACACACATGCATGCACGTACACACACACACACATACGCATCCTTACTAATGTAGCTGGAATGTGTTTATGTTTGTGTGTAGTGAGTAGAGCTTGTTTTGCGTATGTGTATGTATAGTGTGTAGTTTGTGGTACATGTTTTTTAAGGGCTTTTTGGTTGGGTCTCATAAATTGTTTATCACAGTTTATCTTTCCTCATAAGAAGAGGAAACATTTCACCAACACACACACAAACACACACACATAAATAATCTGAAATCCTACAATGTGGTGTAAAGTAATAAACATATCATCTCAAAAATAAACATCACCATCTGATGAAGAATTGTATAAATCTGTCTAAGAAGCACACACACAAATAAAACTTACCCGGCCCAGGGAAATACCAAAGTAACCCTGTTCTCCTCCCATTGTTGATGAGTGATGAATTTTGACATTGTGTGGTGTCACAATGATGTCAAAAAACATGACAGGTCTTGTATGGAAATCCTATGAGACACCAACTCAGTTGTATTCCCTTCATGTGGCAAAGGGATTGTCTGTTGCTATTTTATGCTGGCAACAAAGGAACTGTTGTTTCCAAAACTGCTAATTGTCATTAGGCACACATTGTATTTCAGCAGCCTGCAATGTATCCGTCTTTGTACGTGTGTGTGTGTGCATGTTTGTGTGTGTGGGGATGCATGTGCTTGTGTGTGTGTTTGTGTATGTGTGCGTGTGAGTGTGAGAGAGAGAGGGAGAGAGAAGAGAGAGTTTTTGTTTTGGTGTATGTAAGTATACAGTATGTGTTTAAAACTATTCCACTTGTGCTAACATTATGCAAATAGAGAGGAGGCAGAAGATGTTTTGAATGAAGGAGTTCCTGTACCACATCACACAACAAGTAATAACAACCGATGATGTGATGATTCCAAACTGTTCTCAGAACAGTCTCTGACCACTTATACCTGAGAATATCAGAACCAGTTCAATCTGGCTGCTGCTCAATTCTGCACTGCAGTGTTTGACTGTGTCAAACCGTAACAATGAACATGCCGGTGCCAGGGCATGCCCCCAGGATGAGCCTGTAATGCCTTAATAGCTAGAGGTATGATGTAACATTAGATTTTTCCCTGGTTGACAGTCTGTGATGAAGAGCAAGAGGATATCAGAAAAGGCCGGCACATTACTTTAAAGACACGCCAGGCAAAGTTTTTAGGTTAATATACCAGCTTCTTGGTCACTTTGACTCTCTTGGCTGCCTCTAGCGTAGATTTCGTGGTTATTGCTTTCGGACTTTAATCGGTGAACACAAAACTTAAACTAAATGAAGCCAAAATCATGTTTACTACTGGCTTGTCAGTCAACATAACGCTACAAAAATTGCTGGTTCCTAGTCTTTGGTTTGCAAATTAATTCACATTGATTGGTGAGCACGTACAATGCTGTTTTTTTGTTTTAATCAGTGACTGTAGGGGAGCTGTCTTGCCTGGTATGCCTTTAAGTCGGCTCCACCACACTGGTGAGGGGCAAGGAGACCCGCGGAATGCACACTGACTCAAGTACTCAACTGCACTCGTGTAAAGGTCATTATTATGTGCTCATCACCCAGCATGCTTGCTTGTGTGGTTGTTGATTAATATTGCTTGTGCAAGCTTGGGCGTGTGTGAAGGAAGTGTGTCACTGCAACAAAAGTTCCCTGGAGCAGCATAACTCAACAAAAAGATTAATTAGATCACACAAAAAGTGAATGACAAGAGAAAACAGAGGAAACATTTTTTTTTTTTTTTTTACAAAATCTCCACAACCATTTATGTCACATATCAGCTTCCAGAAATTCAGAAATTCTAGATTTTCTAAAATAATTATTGGTAACACTTTCTATGAACCCAATATTCATAAAGTATTATAAACACATTCATAACAGGTTATAACGTAGTGTCACAAAGCATTACAAGATTCTTTGGCCTTTTGATACTAAGGAACCACTTTTCTTATTGTTTGTAATGGTGATTTTCATGAGTAGGTTCAAGCCCCACTCTGCCTATCCCCATCAAAGTGTCCTTGAGCAAAATACTGAACCCCACATTGCTCTTGGTGGGGGCCTCTGCCACCGGTGTGTACATGCAGTCCATTTACAGTCCACACTTCCAGTTAGTCATAATTTCAACCAGAGGTGGAAATTAAAGAATGCAGGTGCAAAAACAATCAGCCTGAACTGAAAGGAAATTACACAGTTAATTTCAAAATTAACAAAGGATACCATCTGAAGAACTACTGTATGAGGTGCGCTGGGCTAAGGAGGCAAGTCTCATCAGTGCTGCAGCTGTTGCTGATGTCTGGGTCAGTGTAAGGTTCAGCCGAGTCTATTAAGTTTGCTCTGTAACCTATACAGCACATATAGAAATGGCATGACAAGTGCATTTTTTAATTAAACAACCCAAACTCTTCTGAGTAATGAATAGCATAAGCCTATAGGCAGTGGCGTTTTCTCCTGGAGGCCAAGGGAGGTGTGGTCTCCTCATAAATATTCAATAAAGAAATATTCAGGAGTTTAGATTAATAACAAACATTTTAGATTCCAAATTTGCCGTGTTAAACTTACTGTTGTCCTGTTTTTCTTTGATTGGAGTAGCGAGCAAAACAGCGCCCCCGAACACTACATTTATGGGCTATTGCCTATGTTACGTTTCAGTGCTCAGCTCTATCCTAGTTTATTCGCATTAACAGAGTATAACTGGTGAAATACTGGCCTCCCTACCTAAAGGTTTTAGCCAATCAAATTGAAGCTTGGTTTGCCACTGAATGCTCATCAAGGCCCATAAACAGTAAAAATAAAAAAAAATGAGGAGGCCAGCTTCAGTGTGCCTCCCTCACCAGTACGTCATCAATCATAGACAAGTTGAACCCATAGATTGTAGGTTACATTATATACAGTCAGTGGTTGAACCATACAGTATATGTGTTGAACCTGTCACGATGGATAACGACGATGACCCAGAGTTTTTTTTTTTGATTAACGATGTGTTGAGGCAAATTTAACGTTGGTAGTCTTTCTTCTTTATGCGTAGGGCTTCATATCACATTGGAGTTGTTTCATGCTATTTTAATGTCACATTTTGGCTGCTGGTGTATTTGGTGTATTTTGCCGAAAGAGACATTCTTTTCCTTACAGGCTGACTTTACAGGCCCGACGTTTGTGGTATAGCCCCAAATGTTTTAAACAGCTAGCAACAATTTGTATTTAAATTCATTACTGACATATATGGGTGTGTCAACCCCACACCTGTCTGTGCCTCTGGCTAAGTGTAGCCAATGATGTATCCATTTACCTCACCTTCTTCAGGTAGCACGCCTGTCCGTCTGTGTTGCTCTCAGCGTAGGTTGTGCTGCTGTCTTGTCTTGTCTTGTTGTCTTATTCTGTTTTATTTACTGTACTCAGTTTCGTCTTTGTTTGTGTTACTTGGCTGTTTGTGTTGCGTGCGACTTGCATGGCACTCCCTTTCTATCCTGTAACTTTAGTTGTTTGTCTATGATTTGTATCATTATTAACCTACAAGGTGCCATTATACTTTTAATTGTTTTTTTCTGATTTGGCAGGCAAAGGGTGGCCTAGTCACCTAGTGGTAGTGTGGTGTAACTGCACATTTTGGTCCGTACACTCAGAATGGTTTATGTCACTGCTTATGTCACTTCTTGCTGTGCATGTGCACTTTCTAGTAGCCAGCCCCCCTCCAGGTAAGCGCTTGTGTCTTTGGCTAACTTTCCAGGGTGACGTAGTCAGATCACCCATAAATCCCAGTCTCGTAACCTCGCCCTGCTACAAATAGTTGGTTTCCTAGGCTGTGGGATGTGTTTGATTGACTTGTCTTTTTTTGCTTTGTCACAGAATTATGCTGAACAAACAAAATGCCCACACACTTGCGTAGATGTAGGCCTACTCTATGGACTAGAAATATTTTTCAAGCAAATGCATGGAGTACGCCTATAGCAGCACGACTTAACTCAAATGTTCCCCGAAGTCAAAATAGGAGTCATAACATTTGTCCAAATCTCATAAAGTGTCAGTACACAATTATGCAATACAGTGTCCAATACAGCAGCAATTCCATGTTTGTGACAGAAGCATAGTGTGCTTTAAACATTTTGTACATTCTTGTAGCCTGTGGGCTACAGTAAATCCTCAAATTCCATAGGCTAATCATTCAATCATTCAACAAATAGCCTACCTGGTACTTAATTGTTGTAATGGCTGTCACCAAAAATGCACTTGCCCTTTCACCCACTTGCCCTTTTTGCCATTACAAGGCCTATGCCAATGATATATAAATTATTATAAATTAGCTAAACACGAAATTTTTATTTTAGGCAGTCTACTACAGCCTAACCACTAGTCTAAAAATAGGCTATAATATATAACCCCTTTTTATTAAAAATCATGGAAGGAGGTTGAGGATTGCCAAGCAGAGACATTGAATTCCCATGGAAGAACTGAATTGGAACGCGAAGGAAATTGTTAGCCATATCTCAGCTAGCTCTTTGTGAACAAAGTTCCTGAAAGGTCCTAATTATTATGTGGACAAAAAATGGATTAAAAACAACTAGGGCTGGATTGGATTTATGACTCGTTGTCCTTTTTTTACATCATGCATTATGTAATATGGACATATAACTCTAGAGGCCTCCTCATTTTTCAGCTAAAACGCTTCAATCAACAGGTGGTTCTTACATTTCTGCCCACTGGCTAAAGGATCATTTGCTATTGTTTCCGACTCAATGTTTTCATCACCGTTACGACAGCCGCAATACACTTCTTTACTGCAAAAGTTTAACCATCATGATGTCAGCTGATGTACCACATCCATGTTAAAATTTAAATGCATGTTTGATGTTGTGTTTGCAGTTCATACAGAGTGGTAAACGGAGCAGAATGTAGCTCCTTACTAAGTTGCTCATATACATTCTTGTTTTTTGAACTCTGTTCATTTTGAAAACACTGTTTTGGAAAAATACAATGTTCTTTTTATCACATTAGATGTGTAGGTCTATAGTGAATATGTGCCTTTAAAAGAAGACCGGGCACAATGTGACAGTTTAAATGCCAAGGAAAACTTCCTGTGAAAATTGTGGGGGTTGTTGACACTTACAACATCACTGTATGTGGATGTCTCTGTATGTGAGATGTCTGTGTTCATACGGAGGGGTGAGTGTAGTATAAAACATGAGCAAATTCATATAGTATATCTTAACATTAAAGTTTTTTCTCACAACTACACATCAGCATTTGATTTTTCATACTGTAGTTTACATACTACTACTCTAGAACAAGAATCATAAGATCATGTTCTTAACAGTAGGAACAGGTGTTAGATAACAGAGCTTTTCTGCTCCTTGATGTTCCTTTTGAAAGATAGCCAAATCTGGAAATGGCAAATAAAAACCTCTTAATTTAGGCAAGAAACTCTCAGCTACTCACACACGTACACCAAAGCCCACCACAAGGCAGTGGGCACGACAGCTTTGTTTGTATATTTTCATAGCAACAGCCTAATTTACCCTCCCACACACAAAGGAGTTTCGGATTTGGGGAGGAACATAATCTAATGTTTTTTAAATGTTACTCAATATGTTTTATATATGTGTTATGCATGTTTATGCACATTTAAAAACAACAGAAAAACAGAATGCAGTATTACATTACATTATTACATTGTTATTATTCAGTATTCAGCTCTATCCAGCATGGCAGAATGCACTTATTAAAGGAACAGTCTGAATTGACATCACAAGGACTATAGCAGTGTGTTTTGTTGTTTTGTTGTGTTATGTTGTATAATATTGTACGTATAAGTCCTGCTGTGCTGCAAGGGCCAAACTGGTCAGGTGAGTGCTTCTGTGAAGTACAGAGCAGACAGGGCAGACACCTCACCCACACTGACTGTCTTTCACTAGTATCCCAAATAGTAGCGGACTAATTGCATTTTTATGACGTTTGTCTCAGGCGGAAGCAGTGATTTATCTACCTGGCCATTAGGCCAATGCTGTCCTTAGAGGAATATGCTTACACGTTTTATGGTGGTGGTGAAGGGAGAGTGTGAGAAAAAGTGTGAGTCACTGATAACGTTATCTGCTATTATTACCTGCAGTGAAACTAACAGGAGGTGGGTGAAATGGTGTGGGTGAGTGTATTTATATGTTTGTGTGCATGCTATACTGTGTGTGTGTGTGTGTACAGGGCAAAGATGGATCATGATAACTTTCTTTGGTGAGAGATGTGAAAAATGCTCTGTTTTTCTCGGTCTAGCCCTCATGCACCACCCCCTCACTCAAACAAAGGCAGCCTCAGATAACAAAGCATCTTGAGACCACAGCAAAAAGTGTGGCTTTTTACCAGGAGACCTTTCCTCCAGTTGAGAATCACTCTCTTAAAGGCTTAATTTTGTAAATGCTTCTCCTCCTCTCAGATAGTTAGGTACAGAGAATGACGTGCTCGGTAAATATGTGTTGCATTGGTGGTATGCATGACCTGATTGGTCTTAGGTAGTTTTCCCCTGTTACTACGACCACACCCACTGGAAATGGGTGTGTTCTGGAATGTGCTTAACAATGGCACCACATTTATGAGGTCACATAAAGACAGTTGAATGATTTGTGTGTGTGTGTGTGTGTGTGTGTGTATGTGTGTGTGTGAACATGAGGTATCCCTCTTCGGATGAAAGACGCCTACGCCTTGCCAAACATGAAAAAGTGCTTTAAAGATACAATGGCCTATTTAATCCCTTTTTTTCAGAGAGAGGATTCCCAGCCATGCTAAAAATAGACATTAGTACTGATAGTTGTCAGTTATTAGTACTGATGAAAATTGACATAGTTGTTCATGTTGAAGCATTTCCAGCCACTTTACAGTCACTGCCACTGGTGGTATAGTTTCAGGCTGAATCACCTGATGATGGTCTGTAAGGTGGAAAATATGAGAGAAGTGGTATCACTCTATTTGCATTGTGTGTGTGCAATAGTTGTATTGAAGTGTACAAAATGTGACTTGCACACCATGAAAGGAATGAAAGGTTTGGTGGTGGTTTAAGGTATGAATGCAACATGTCAATGACTGTCTGAAAGCCACACCATCTCAGGTTTAACACCATTGTCCTGAAAAATGAATAGGTCTGGCACTGTCAGAACTGTTCTAAATTGAAAGTGGAAATCCAATATATTGCTACTTCACCTATTTTGTGGTATATAACAGGTATAACAGGTATATTTTCATTGGAAACCAAAACAGTAGACACACTTTTGGAGAATGAAGAAGAAAACATGAAAGAAGTGGTTACTGCCCCCCAATACTACTATACTACATATACTATACTAATAAGTAAGTAAGTAAGTAAGTAAGATCAGGGAAGTGTAAGATTGGCCAAGCTCATTTGCTTCCTTTGTCCTCCTCCCCCACAATCATCTCTGCAGAATGTCACCCCTGCCTCCCACTGGCTGACTCCTGTCATCAGCTCCCCCTGAGTGGACTATGCCCATGCCAGGACCGACTCTCCTTCCTAGTAGTTCTTCCTAGATGCCCATGCCAGGACCGACTCTTCTTCCTAGAGGCCCTGTGACTGACTCCTCCTCATAATGGCACTGTCAAAATGGACCCTTCAAGTGTTACCCTCATGATTGATTATGTCTGGCTGCTACTGCTACTGCTATATGTCCAGCCATAACTTTTGACAGCCACCTTTGGCTTGACTACCAAATAATTATAATGCTCAGTTAAAGTCATAGACAATTGTATTCTAACATGGTAACTACTGATTGTACTTTTCCTGCATGACCCCTGGCAGTTGGGTTGGCCCCTTCATCCATAGATCTGTCCAAGGTTTTATTCCTATACTAACTGCCACAAGGGTGTTTTTCCTTGCGCCTGTTGCTTTCGGGTGCTCACTGCTGTAAAGCATCATGAGGCAATACCTTTTCATTTTCTTGGGATCCTTTGTCCCTGAATGGCAGATAAACCAGTGTTCATTTTGTGTTACAGACTCTCATCCAGGTATTCAAGGCTAGTTTGACCTCCATTTGATATAGATTTTGTTGTTGTTGTAGTGGGTGTTTAGTCTGTTACTTACTCAAACATTCTGTCTAATAGGCCTGGTCTCATTCTTGTCAGTGAAAAGATCCCATTATTCTGCAAATTCATCAGTGCTCTTGGACATTCAGTCTGGCTAACTCACCCTTGATTTACCTCTGTGATTGTATTTATTTTTGTAGTAAGGTTAATGCTTAGAGGATGTTTTCTTTCTCAGACACACTAAGTGAGTAAGCCTTCCTAGTAATAATGCATTTTCAAATTGAATGAAATAACTGTGCTAGTAACTAGTTTCTTCATTTGCACTATAGTAATATCTATCTGGAGTTGCATGAGTACAGCCAACCATGTTGAGCATTCTGGGGTCATTTGTAAAATACAAAATAGACTAATCTGTAGAATGTTCTGGGGCAACCTGGTCTGTATAATCAAAACCTCAAAATTGCAATTCTGCTTTATTAAGCAGATTTTTTCATACAATTCTGTAAATAACCTGTTGCATAAATTGATGCCTCTCTCACGTCTACCACACCTGCTCTCACGTCTACCACACATGACCCCATCCCACCCCACCCCTCCCCTCCCCACCTTACCCCTCCTTTCCTCTCCTGACTTCCTCTCTGCCAGTTCTTCCCCTCTCACGCGATTTGCATTGTCCCTTCATGTAAAAAAGCCCCTGTGTAGTTGTGTTATGGGAAAGTGAGCCTTGGACCTAGATCCAGGATGAGCAAAAGCAGACATCCACTGTTCACACGTCTCACTTTCCACTGAGGCTGATCGTCTGAGGCAGTGTGATGGATGTGTGAACGATGATGTAATGATGGCATGCTGTCTGAGGAATTAACTGATGATGTGTGTGCGAGAAGTGCTACCACACAGAAGCACAGTCATACTGCCAGTCTTTGGGTCTGTGTGTGTGTGTGTGTTTGTGTGTTTATGTGTAGTTTGTGTGTATGAGCATGACCGTACAGTGAGGTTAGATGGTTCTGGCTGTGACCTTATAAGGTTCTGGAACAAGTTTGAGATCACCATGTAGACATCTGGCCCCACTGCAGAACACACACATAACCACACGCATACACACGCACACAGACACACGCAAGCACTCACAAACATCCAGGCACATCTGTGCAAGAGTGCAAGAGGTCACAGAGTATTGCTGTTCTGGGAGAGAGCACTGAAATCCCTTAAAATTTTATTGAGGTAGACTCCTGAAGAACAAGGTTGTTTAAAAATCTATATCACTCTTTTATTACAAAAAATAACTATGCTGTAGGCCATAGGCCATAGGCCATAGGCCATAGAATTGATGCACACACACACACACACACACACACAGTACCGACAATCCAGAGTCATATGGTGTTACACACTGGTACTACCAACTGCTACCAGAGCAGGGGTGTCCCTGTCTAGCTTCAAGAAGCTCTTGAAAACACAGCTGTTCTGAGAGTGCTTGCTGTCCTAGCTCTTACTCTGCACTTCCCTAACCCCATCCCACCCTGCACTGCACATGTCCCTCTGCACTCAACTCCACTTCTGCACTCTCACCCTCTGGCAGTCCACAGCTCTTTCGAGTGTTTCCTCTGCAATGTTGTAAATGTAAATAAACTGTTACTGTACCATTACTATTGTCTCTCTCTCTCTCACACACACACACATACACACAAAGACATAACTTGACAGAAAGACAACTAATTCAGGCGAAGTCTGCCTATGCAATATTACCTGTACCTGTTCATCAAAGTTTGTGGGGAAGTCTGTGCTAAGAAAACTTTCACCTTTCTGACCATGCTAATCATTGCCTCAAAGTATCTGTTTTTTTATTTTTTCAAAATTTATCTTATTATTTTTTTTTAAATTTTATTTAACCAGGAAATGACAGCTTATTATAACAGGATGTGACAGCTTAGAAATACATTCCATCATGAATGACGCTATATCGAACAGGAATCTCCAAACATGCAATGTCTCCTGGCATAGCTTGATCAAGTGGAATGGAATAAAGATGCTTGAGCTTTTGAGAATGAGGATGTGGGAGTTCTTTCAGCTGTTCTCCTTGTCAGTGTTCACCTCCAACAAAATTATGTACAGCTACAGCAAGTTTGGCAGACATTTACTCTTATCAAAACAGTTAACTGTGAAGTCAAAACCTAAAATAAATGAATGAAATGCATTCAATCAATTGAACTCTGTTCACATATTTGCCTTATTTCCTGTAGGCTTATTTACATGTATTACTTTTTGTAGTGGGACAATATACTGTATGAGAACCTAAAGGGATGTAATATCCATGTAACCACTGATCTTTTTGCAGTGAAACATGCAGGGACAGGGGACAAGGTAATATGGCACATTTGTATACACATATACTATAATCACAAAATTCTGTAAATCACCATATATAGTAAAACCACTGAAATGGCATACTGTCGTACAATTTATAGAAATTGTACGGCAGCATACAATTTGTAGAAAGTCTGGTGTGTACCATTGCTAGATTATTTTATACAAGAAAATGTGTGAACATTTTACTATTGTACTTGTTTTACAAAATAGTCATCATTATAGTAAACCACATCATAAAGTGAGCCAACAAGTCAAACAAACAAATTCTCTTACAAAGACGTCTAGCAGTGGTACTTCTCTTTATATAACAGTATTTTGTATAGCAGTATGTCATTGTGATTTGCAACTGTACATTCCTTCAGTTTACACAGATACAGAGAAATATTGGTAGCACTGTCTGTGAACCCAGTATAAAGCATAATATATGCATTCATAAAAGGGTATAATGATGCATTATAACACTTCATAAATAATGACATTACTATTCACAACTGTTTATACATTCTCATGACTGTACTCATATGGCATTATAATGTCATCATGAATGCCTTAACAACTTTGCGTCACAAAGCCTTTGGTCTTTTGATGCTAGGGAAACGTACCACCACTTATTGTGTGTAAATGTGCCCTGTTGATTTTCATGAGTAATTATGTGTTCGTCTCACTTTACTTAGAGTATGCATTGAGTGCTTGTAACTCTTCATTATTTAGCATGAGGAACTGAACATAAGAACAATTTTAAAAATTAAGCTTTGTGACACTTGTGACACTTGCTTTGTGACACTTATACAGAATGTATAATGTACTTATTAGAATGTAATGTGTATACATTTATAAACACTATGTCATTACTCAGAAGGCTTTATGGATGCATTATAACTTATTATGAATGTTTATAATGCTTTATGAATAGTGGGTTCATAGAGAGTGTTACCTAAATATTCATTCAACCACTGTATAGGCTTGACATGCTGAGTGACAGCATGTGCTGTAGTTATGGCAGCATTAACATTTTGCAGGAAATGTTAAAATGGGTGCTCAGAAGTGTGTTGGTAGCCTTCATTCACCCCGTAATGAGCCATTTAACCATCAAAGTGACTAATGTTCCCTGGTATGCCTTTAAATACATTGAATGAGCCATTTAATTACAGTAAGGGTTAGGTAACCCTAGGGAATTAATTAAATAAATTAAATAGATAAAAGTAGTAAATAAATAGTAAATAAATTAAATGGATAAAAGTGTCATCCATATATTTTATATACTGTGCCAAAAAGTTTTCTTCTTGACTGATGGGCAGATTGAAAATCTCTCAGCAATTCGTGTCAAGTCAGGGGCTGTGTCTTTATATGCAGTGTGCAGTTTCTGGACCCTCTTCAGTGGAATAAGTGGCTTTCCACAGCATTTGACACATGACAGCGTTGACAGATTGAGTAGTCATTGTGTTCCTGTCCACAGTTCCTGTGCCAGGCTCTCTCCGCACATGTCTAGAGATCCAGAGCACTTTCTGCTCCAGAGCAGCAGAGGTCTTCTCTGTGCTGCAACCTACATGTTTGGGCAAGGAGAGAAATTCTCTCTTTCTCTCTTACAACGGTGTGTGTGTGCGTGTGTGAGAGTGTGTGTGTGTGTGTGTGTGTGTGTGGCAAATAGTTTGTAACTGCATGTAAATGCATTGTCATATGGCCTAAAACCACTGTTAGGGCTGTATTGCCCTATCTAAAAATGTTTCTCTGCATCAATTTCCTTTTTCCTGAGACTTTCCTTCTCCCGGAAACTATAGTGTCATATTCACTATGTTAAGAAGGGCTGCACTGTGGTGGGTTAAATTCTCTGTCAGATAAACTCATCGACTCTTTGTGGTTAGGTTCTCAAAGTTACTCACAAAGGTTAAGAGCTGGAACAGTTGTATTCCATAACCAGGCAGTGTGTGTGTGTGTGTATGTGTGTGTGTGTGTATGTGTGTGTGTGTGTGCATCCTCTATATGTGTATGTGTGTGTGACCTTTTCAGATATTTGTTATTCACACACTAAACAGTCTCACATTGACAGGGAGGATGTGACCATCTCTGACTTATATGGTCTGGTGGGAAACTGTGGGAGGAGTATGATGCTTGAACAGCTGTGTGATTCTTTCTCTCTCTCTCTCTCTCTCTCTCTCTCTCCAGATCTATTTCTGTTGTAAAATATTTTATTTATCTTTTTGTTAACAAAGAACAAGAGTAAATTCTACAAAGTATTGTCATCCCACTTGGACTCCCCACCCTTGTGCATCTTATTACAGTCAAGCATACAAAAACAAATCAGTGAATTACAGTGTAAACTGATGACCATATAAACTGTGTGTGTGAGAGAGAGAGTATGTGTGTGCGTACACGTGCGCGCACCAGAGTGTGCTTGTTGGCACATTGAGTATATGTGGGGCGGTGGTAGTGTATCGCTTAAGGAACCTGGCTAGCATGCTAGTAGCCTGGGAATTGTGGGTTCATATCTCAGCTGCCACTGTTGTGGCCTTGAGCAAGACACTTAATCTAAGTAGCCCTGGTGGAAACTGGCCCTGAAGTAATTGATAGTTGACAAATGTAAGTCACTTTGGATAAAAGTGTCTGCTAAATGCATAAATGGAAATGGCAATAGAACTATATGTGTGTGTTGTAAGTGTCTGAGTGTGTATGAATGTGCATGTGCATGTGTGTTGGATTTTTTGGTTGTTGATACACGTCCAGTTCTCACACAGCACTGTTAATCTAGCAGCTTCCCGCATATTGTCTCTACCTGAAACTCTGCACGTATCCCAGGCTCAGCACCACGACAGCAGTGGGCAACTCTGAAAAAAGAGGAGGGAGATGGGAGCACTAGGCCAATGGGAAAGTGCAGAGCGTCTGACAGGCCAATCACGCGGGACAGGGGGGTAATCTCCTGACGGGAATGGTCAAGCTTTGAGGCACTGGGATATTTCACGCCAATTACACTTGCATAATAATCTTCCTTTCCCTGGCAGTGAGAGGAGAGGACCCAGAGAAACGTCACTGGAGCAGATAGGGGATGCCCAACTTTCCCGGTTGGACAGAGGCATTGGGCCAAACGAGGAGCCACCACCGCACATTGGCACATGGGCACACATTATGGGTCTGCCACTTGTGTGACAATATTTGATTGTTATTGCAGGGCCCTGAAGCTGGTTTTTATATGTGTGTGTCTCTATTTTTCTGCATGTGTGTGTGTGTGTGTGTGTGTGTGCATGAGTGCATATGCCTGTATGTTATGTGTAGCTATGCAGCTGTGTATGTGCACAGCTATATGTGTGTGTGTGTGTGTGTGTGTGTGTGTGCACGCGCGCGCGTGCATGTTTGTTGTGTGCATATGTGTTTCTGCACGTAGGTGTGTGTTCTGTGCTTGGTGGTGCATCTCATCAGCTCAGACAGTGATTAGATGACGTCTTTGTCATCTCAGCATTGGTGCTGAGTCAAACTGGGCACCCAGTGCCGTTCTGCACGTCGCTCTTCCCCTCTCTCACCCTCATCTCCTGTTCCCAGTGTCAGAGGCTGTGTCAGCGGCTCTGCCATCCCCTTTTACCCATGCTTTCACCTCTGTGCGAGTGGTGTGTGGTGCAACAACTGAGTAATTGATGCATTTAAATCCCTCAGAACAACTTCTTGGGGTAAATAATTATACTTGATGACAGATAGGCTCTTTGATGTCAGGAATATTTTTATTTTGCCTTTATGCTGGAAGAAATCGAGATTTACTACTCTCATTTGTCATGTTATGGCAACTTTAGTAAGCTTGTTAGTACAGCTTGCCCTGATTTCTCTGTCTTGAGAACACGGTGTGAGTGTGTGTGTGTGTGTGTGTGTGTGTGTACACAAACTCTGCTTTTTTTTCAAGTGTGCATTTCTTGGAACAGGTTATCAGCTGTAAAAAGTGAAACACAACAATGGTTTATTGCCTTCATGAACCAATGGTTAAATGGTCACTCTGCCACAAAGTCCATGGGAAAAATCAAAGCACATTCAAATATTTGAAGCAGAAAAAAAGGTGTTTATTTTAACCTGTGTACTCACACCTACTGAATGAAATCTGAATGTTTATGCATGATAATATTTATGACCTGCATTCCAAAACCCATAATCTGCTGCAAATGCTACTTCCCCTTGAGAGAGAGTTTCACATACCACCCACGCTGATAATATCAGCAATATAAGGTCAATCATTCAATTACACCTTCTTATGCGGGGAACAGGGCTCCTGTTAAGGAGAAATATAGCACACACCAACTGCGGAAAAGGACATAAATAACAATGATAATTCATAAAGCAGACTTTTATTATAAATATGATTTATTAGTGTACTTCTTTCTGAAAATAAATGGTGTTCATCTAATTGTTAGCTATTTCATTACATGATCTAATGCCAAACAGAGAGAGGCATTATTTGTTTGTTTGCATGCTTATTTGTTTATTTGTGAATACATGATTGTAGCCTGATAGTCCAGATTGGATTGATGAGGACCAGCAGAAATAAGTTGTTCATTTGTTATAGTGGGAGACAGCAGAGAGCAGCATTGTCTGTTGATCTATGGCTGGTGGGTAAACGCTTGCTGCACTGCATGGCTCAGAGACTCTGAAGTCTGAATCATCAGTTTTATGAGCTGCTACTCAGACTCAGATTAATTTCAGCCATAAATATGAGATTTTCATAACACTTTTTATGAACCCAGTGTTCATAAAGCATTATTTTATGTTCATAAAGGGTTATAATACATTCATGAAGCCTTATAACCAATGACATTAGTGTTCATAACACTTTATATATTCTAATGACTGTACTTATATAGCATTATAATGTTATCATATAAACATTTACAACTTAAAGTGACTCAAAGCATTATAAGCTTTTTTGGCCTTTTAATAATATGGAAACATAACACTCTATTTGTGTCTGTAATGGTGCCTTATTGATTTTCATTAGTAATTATGTGTTGTCATCTCACTTTACTTATTGAGCCCTTCTAACTCTTCCTAATTTGACCTGAGCAATTGGTCATATAAAAGGACAATTAATAATTTGAAGCGTTATGTTTTGTGTCACTTCATAGTGCCTTATAAGTACGGTCATTAGAATGTATAAACCATTATGAACACTAATGACATTATAAGACTTTATGAATGCATTATAACCCTATTTTGAATGCTTTTATAATACTTTATGATTACTGGGTTCATAAAAAGGAGATTTTGATTCACCTTACTGCCTAAAAGATTATGGGAATTAATAAAAGTCTTAGAAGCCTACCCAGTAACACACCTTTACAATTTGGTGATGTCTGTGCTCTCCTTATCTGTTTTCTCCCTGACAATGTTAAGTGAATGAATGCATCTATATTGCATGTGTGTCCTTCAAGGGTGTGTTTACATGTATATTGTAAGGGTGTGTGTGTTTGTGTGTTGGAATACTGACAATGAATGAAATGTTGGTTTCTTCATACTGATATTGGCCTGCAAATAAAGGTTTAAGTGCGACATCTGTCAAGTAGGCTGCCACATCACATCACGCACATAATGACTCTGACTACGATACTGACGTATTTTCAAAGGTAAACCATTACACTACGGTGCCAGCACCAAAAACTGACGTCACATTCCCACACTTAGTTGTACCAGGTGTGACAGAGGTTTGGGAGAAATGCAACCCGGCGGTGTCTCTGGTGGTATAAACCTACCCAAGTCGCTATGTATTTGAGTGTGTTCTGAGTGTTTGTGGCATCAGGTGAAGTGAGGAGTGTCAGATGATTACTCCACACACCCTGATAAGACTAGTTATGTTTAAGGAAAGACAAACATGTGAGCCACAGAGACAAGACTAAAAGATTTTTTTTCTCTCTTTCCCTCAATTCTTTGAAAAACTATTGAGTATAGGATTCTGATAGAATAAAGTTAATTGTTTTAATTTTTTTTTCAAAATTATGTGTATCCAACTGGATGAGGAACAAGACAGGATTTACAGCATAAGACTGATCTTCAGACCTCTAATGAATGCGTCATGTCTGTCTGTCACCCTGTCTCTCACTGATCACTTGCCCCTCCCACTCATTCATGTTTTCCTGGCTCAATCATTAACCTCACCTGTTCCTTGTTAACCGTTGTCTGTTGTGTATTTAAACCCCTGTCTTTCAGTGTTTCCCGAAGAGCATCCACACACTCCCTTTCCCCGTTTCCCTTAATAAACTGTGTTTTACGTGACGCATTTGGGTCCGACTCACTCTGTTCCGTGACAGAACGGTCTGACCAGACATGGACCCAGCGCACGTGTCCGCCCCCACCGACCAGGACATGTTGGAACCTCCCACCGCCATGTGGCGGTTGGAGCATACTGAGGGGGAGATTAATCGCTTGACCGGGGACATCGGCCTCCCTCGTTCAGATGGGGAACCAGCAGCAGCGGCAATTCCAACAATAACAGCAGCAGCTCCAGCAGCAACAGGAGCAGCTGACGATGCTCACACAACTCTCGACCTGGATGATGTCACCAGCCACACACCCTTCTGTCAGCTTGCCAGCCCTGACTCCGGAGCTCACCGCGGCCAATCTCTCTGAACCCCGGGTAGGAACAGCCAACAGCTGGGGCTGCAGGACCGGCCACTACCCGTTACGGTATCTGCCCGAGTCACCGAACCCATTAAGATGACCTGTTCCGGTAACCATCAAGAATCCGTCCAGTTCCATCTACTCAGCTCGCCGGGCCAACCCCTCATTCTGGGTTACCCCTGGTTACACCAGCACAACCCACAGTTGGACTGGCGAACCGGGGTGGTCCGAGAGTGGGGGGTGGATTGTCACCAGACCTGCCTGCTTACCGCAACGTCTCCTGCTCGCCCCAGACCTACAAATTCTGTTGCTGATCTGTCCGGGGTGCCCGAATGCTATCATCTGAGGGAGGTGTTCAGCAAGACCAAGGCCACCTCACTACCGCCGCACCGTCCTTACGACTGCGCCACTGACCTACCCCCGGGCACTGCTCCTCCCCGGGGGCGTCTCTATTCACTCTCAGCCCCCGAAAGACGGGTTATGGAGGAATACATCTCGGATGCATTGGCAGCGGGCATAATCCGACCGTCCTCCTCTCCTGCTGGGGCCGTTTTTTTCTTCGTGGGCAAAAAGGATGGCTCTCTGCGCCACTATGAGTATTTGGTAATGCCATTCCGGGTTAACCAATGCCCCAGGGGTTTTTCAAGCCCTCGTTAACGACGTGCTGCGCGACATGCTGAACCGTTTTGTATTCGTTTACCTGGATGACATTCTCATCTTCTCCCAAACCCTGACTGAGCACAAGCAGCATGTCCAACTGGTCCTCCGTCGCCTCCTAGAAAACTCGCTCTACTTTAAAGCGGAGAAGTGTGAGTTCCATGCGAAGATCGTGTCCTTCCTGGGGTATATTGTGGCGTATATCGAGGGAAGCGTCCAGATGGATCCGGCTAAGGTGGCGGCCGTTACTTCCTGGCTGGTGGTCAAATTGGCTTTGGAGGAGTGCCGTCATCGCAGGTCCTCCGGTGGGGTCATGATTCCCGCGTTGCCTGTCATCCAGGAGCTTCCCGCACCTGTAAGCTGCTCGCCCAACGTTTCTGGTGGCCATCCATGGAGAAGGACGTTCAGGAATATTGCTCCACCTGTTGCCAGCACAAGGCTTCCAACCAACCACCGGCTGGCCTTCTCCAACCCCTGTCGGTCCCGAGGCGTCCTTGGTCCCACATTGCCCTGGATTTCGTCACTGGCTTACCTGCATGGGGCCGTCCCCTGGCCGGGGGGGGGGGTTTGTCATGTCTGTCTGTCACCCGGTCTCTCACTGATCACTTGCCCCTCCCACTCATTCATGTTTTCCTGGCTCAATCATTACCCTCATCTGTTCCTTGTTAACCGTTGTCTGTTGTGTATTTAAACCCCTGTCTTTCAGTGTTTCCCTGTCAGACCGTCTGCTAACCTACTGCTACTCACGCAAGGCAAGCATCTAAAGACCCTGACTCCTGTTTCTGTTCCCGAAGTTCCTGTGTCATCTGTCATCTGTCTGTTCCCGTGTTCCAGTCCTGTCTCCCTGCTTGCCCCGTCCTCTGTTTCTCATAACCTGCCTGATTGCCTTCTCGTCAATGACCTCAGACCGATTGACCTCTGCTCTGCTCTCCTGCCCCTGGTACCGACCTCCGCCTGTCCCTGGTAAACGTTCTCCTGCTCCTGGCTTTTGACCTCCGCCTGCCCACGGCCTACGCTCTGCTCTCCAGCCCCAGCTCCCAACCCGCTGCCTGCCCAAGACCTACGCTCTGCTCTCCAGCCCCGGCTCCTGACCCGCTGCCCGCCCACGACCTACGCGCTGCTCTCCAGCCCCGGCTCCTGACCCGCTGCCCTCCCACGACCTACGCTCTGCTCTCCAGCCCCGGCTGGAGCAGGAAGTTTTCCCATGGACTGCCATGGAAATTGTATACAGGGTCGAAGAGATTGCAAATGGAAAATATGTGTCATGATTTAATTTGTCATCTTATGTTCATTTGGCGATTTTATTAGGATTAGAATTTTTAAATTAAACCAGGTTGCATTGTTTAATTTCAGCACTCTGCACTCTAGAGCAAACCCAGCATGGTCCAGCCTTTTCTGCAAATAAGTGAATATCAAGATAGTATAATGTTTCATATTCCTGTGTATTCCTGTGTGTGTGTGGGCATGAACTCCTGGTCTCAAAAGGGGTCCCACACCATACCTGGATAAACTAATGGCCAACTTATAGAAAGTAAAATGACACAGTGCTAAAAGAAGATGCACAAACCTGTTGTCATGAAATGTGAATTTACTATGACCTGCACCTGACACCAAGGTTTGTTTTTCATATGATGCGCATGTATTATACTGAAGCGTTTCTCACAATTACAAGGTAGCCTACTTGAATACTGGTTGAATTAATTCATTTTAACATATTCAAATCATAATGATATTTTAAAACTGCAAAATAAGTGTTTCCCAATTAGCCAATGAGTAACATCTATGCAAACTGACTCAGAGGGTGACAAGCGCACTTCACAGTATCTTGTGGAAAGGTTTAGCTTTCTTTTTAGCTCTATAGCTTTTTTTAATTCTGTACTTGTTCCAGGTAGAGTTGATGAACAGGCCTTACAACATGCTTGATGGTCACCATGGTTAAATGAAGCTGCACCAAAGCCTAGGTCTAATTTTCTCACACTATACAACAAAAGACACATGGGCACAACATAAAGACTACAATGTGAATTTTGTTTGTGTGTGTGTAGTATGACCTGTTTCCTTCCGCCCTAGCTGTCTGACCACATTAGGTATTATCTGTTGTAGGTGCAGTGTTTTGATAAAACTTGATATTTCACTTGGTTGTGTAACCTTTAGAGCCATATTGTGCACTTTCTCTCTGTTATCCTCTTCTAATGTGGCTGTTTACTCATTCAAACCTCAAAATGTCCACATGCACATATCTCTATATTCAAATATATGGCATTTCTGAGGGTCCAAAGGCATTTCAGTTCCTTTTATAAGACACACGGCAGATTGCATGTCTTAATAAAACTCTGAGTGATCTGGAGAGCTGATTATCAAATATCATTTCCTGTGTTCCTAGACCACAAACACAGATCAAACTGCCACACACTTGCTTTTGCAGTGATAGCCCATGATAGTCACTAAAGATGAAATCAACCTTTGTCTACTTTCTAATCATTGCTTGCTTGACTATAAATATCTTAATATAGGATTCACATCCGCAACGGCATCTCACAATAGGAATATTTATCTGACAGGCAACAGTGTATCTGTAAATTGACAGCAACAATTTAATTTTGTTACATTATGGTAGGCTACAGTATATGGATGCCTGCAGAGGCAGGACTACAACGTTTTGTGCTGCAAGACTGAATTAATTGCCACAGAAGGGGAATCTTTTTGGCATGTTGCATTTCTCCCAAGGTGTTCTCTTGCCATTATTCTACTAGATGTTTTTCTAATGTTTGTCAACTGAAAAGGCTGTGTCATTCAATGCCTGCTAGGCTGGTTGAACTGAAATTGCCACTATGATGATGAATTGCGAAAGACAAATCCCAGTTTTCTTCCTGGTAACGCTATGTTGCCATCACTCAGTTTTCTCCTGAAAGTTCTTTCCCAATCAGTGCCATCTATACTGGTAGAAGAGGAAGGATGGATTGGAACCCAAAAAACAGCTGTTACTCTGGTGCTCCAACTCTCATCCAACACACACACACACACACACACAAACCCCAGAGATGTGTGTAAACACAAATATTCAGACAAAATGCTCATGGCTCACCACAAATGCGGCACGGGTAAGCCTTTGCATCCCAATAGTCTTGTCTAAGACTAAAATTCAGGACACCTGTAGCCCATGTTAAATGGTTAAATGGTTTCATGTTTGCTGCTAATATAATGTAATAAGTTAATAACTTATCAAGAGTTTTTTTACATATTGTGAAAGCATTGGATGATTGTGGGTTGTTTCTATACTTACCTGCGTATCATTGACACACACACACACACACACACACACAGACACACACACACAACCGTTGCCAAAGGATAATTTTATACCACAGACACACTAACTAATATGAATGTATAGCCAATACGTCCAATGTGAAGAAGCAACCATATTGATGTAGTCTGGTAGTCATGACAGACCTGCGATCACTCTGGACGACTCAATGCAAAGCAAATGCAATGACTCAAAGCAATGACTCAAACTGTGTATGGTTGTTGTGCCTTGCCCCATGGTGTGTAATGTTAAGCAGGCGCCATGGGAAGCCTTTAGTTTACCACGAGGAATTACATATCTCTCAAGTTTATCTGAAATATTACAGCAGTCAGTTATCAATCAATTAGTTCATGATTAATTATTTTTTGGTACACCATAAACCAAACATGAGCTTGACTAATAACCCATACATGGATTTGATGTGAAGAATTATTATAATGTCCTGTGTATTACTAATCCACCTTAATGGAAAATTTCTAAACCCTAAGCAAGGATGTAGCTCATGGCACATATGATCCATAGACTGAAGGTTACAAATACACTTGTCACACTGCAGGAGAGGAGCCATGAGAACAAGTCGCACCCTCTTGAAAAATCGAAAGAGGCTCCACACCAGATATAATACACAGAACCAAAACATAGGAGATGACCTGGGACAGCCCATGTAGGTCAAAACCATCTCCACTGCCATGACATGTTCAGACCAGAGAGATGTCCACAGCAGCACATGTTTCTCACATTCCTCCCTCAGGCCGTGCAGCTCAGAGGGTCCTGCATCAACACTGGTGCCTAGCAGACGATCATGGACGGCAAAACAAAAAGAAAGAGAGAGAGAAAAAAAAATAAAGATAAAACACACCAGATGCCTGTGTGCACAAGACTTGAAGGTATTTATCCTACATGTAACTGAAGTAAAACACAGGGGCTGAATCCCAATGTCCCCTATAACACATCTCTATGCCCTGAACCCTAAAATATTTAACTGGCATGAACCTGCCAATCATGAAGTCGATTCATATTACAGTAAATGGAGGGTTTGGGGGTTCAGGGTGTAGGCCTTTAAAGGATTCAGCCATGAATTGCTTTTGCAGCCAAAGACAGCCTCACCCACATCATGACCAACTCACATCAAATTGTTATCTTAAACTTGAATCAACTCCACCCTAAATTCAGTGGTGTGAGTCAAACCACCAAAATAAGCTAAGGTAGTTGAAACAAACCAATTAATTAATCGGAAATATCCACAACCATCTTCAAACATTTTCATTCATCAGAACAGGGGCGTCACCGGGGTGGGGGGAGGGGGGTTGTGTTAGGATGATTTTAAGGGCCTGGCACTGAGTGAGCCCCAGAGAACATTTTAACATTATATTCAATGTTTGAGTGTCCCAAAATTATTTTTTGTCAGAGGGCGCAACATTTCTAGTGGCACCCCTGCATCAGAATTCTCTCTCAGACTATCTTCACTTTGAGGAGGACTTCTTTGCCAAGAAGTTGTTTGCCTGACAGGAGAGTGTGAACTTTAAAGCTCACATGCTTTCGCAGGCCAGAGACGGGAAGCCATTTTTAAGAGGACATAAATCAGTGAATAGTTGAGGCAAACTCTTTCAGCAGACAAGTCTGCATCTGTTACGTTCCTTACACATCTGTGCTACATTCATTGATTTTCATTGATGTTTCTGCATAAAGGTGTGTAATTGCTGATATCCAGTTCTGGTCTCACGGCAGACATTCAGCCTGAACTGACACGAGTCACTGTCTGACAAGCCTAGCTCCCATCTTGCCACTCCGCTGGGTCATCAATCACTTTTGTTATAACAGCACATTTTCCGATGCTCAGGAAGTTTCTTTCCCTCCTAGTCTCTCTCCTTCTTCAGTAGCCTCTTATCCAAATATCACTCATCCTCTTCTCTTTTCCATTCTTAGTCTCCGGCCCCACTCCCCTGCTCCAAGCTCTTTCCCTCCCACTGGCAAGTTGTCACATGTCCCTCACCATGGAAACGACATGGGATAAAACTCTGAGAGCCAAAGCCTGTTGCCACATGGCAAGAGAATGTTGTGGGTGAAAGAACAGAAGAGGGAGAGACACGGGGAGTTTTGGTTGTCATTCTCAGTCAAGGCTGAGATGTGTGTTGATTGGGTCAATTGTCACTCCTTGCGCTCTGCCTTTTGTGAGTTTGAGAGAGTGAGACTGAAAGGGAAAAGACACAAAATGCTGACAGTGAAAGCTGGAGATCCCAGACTAAAAAAAAGCTGGAGATCCCAGACTAGTGAAAGTAATTCCATGTCCTTAACATGAGAGGACTTGGAATAGAAAGATTCTTTAAGAAAGAGCATACTTGAGAAAGAGGGAGGTCATGTGCTCTTGATGTATGACCATACTGAATACTGAATATGTAATTTCAATTCGTATGTTTTTTTCCACACCTATTTCTTAGTGTCTGTTTTCAAGAGAAGTCACTGGAGCCAACATTTTATAAACTTATTTTATTATTATTAAAAATACATACAAAAGACAAAAAAAGACATTTGCTTTTCAAATTCAAGTAAAACATACTTAGTTTTCAGTAGAAATCCACAAATATAAATGTACAAACTAAATATACAAATGTACAAAATAAATGCACAGCAGCTAAACATGATTTAAGGCCTGTGAGTTTGTCTTATCTCAGGGTTCTTTAGTAAAGAACTTAAGAGCTTAAGTAAAGAACTTAAGAACTTACTAAGAGGTCAATGAGGGAAAAGAAATAAAAGAACAGAATTACAATTTAAATAAAACTCATGAAAGCACTGTTTTAAGCAGAATGTCTGTACTGTAAACTAAGAATTCAAGTATATATTAAATAACTACCATGAACATTGAACAAATCATTGACAAAATTGACAACAATGAATATTACAAACAACTCACAAAAACGTATATGGCAGTGCTACACAGGTCAAACAAAATAAAATCATATTTTAAATATATAAATATATTTTTTGGATTTTAAAACAGTCTTAAACTATGTTGCTAGAATAAGATACGCACGCACACACACACACACACATACACACACACACACACACACACACACACACACACACACACACACACACACAGCCCTACTTCAGGCGACCTGATTTAATAAATAAACAATAAATAGACATCAATAAATATGACAATAAATAAAAAAACAATCGTAAATCCAGTAGATTTCAGATATTCAACCATTTTTTAGAGCTCAGACGTTCTCTCTTTGATAATGACAGTTGGGTTGACATCACTGGTGGCTGCATGCGCCGTGCTGGCATTGATAGTGGCTGCTCCAGCATCTTTTACGTCGGGCACATTGAAGGACGCCACTGGGCAGGGCCCTTTCACGTTGTTGCACACCAGCCGCTGTAGCGAGGCGGTGTTGACGATCTGAAAGCCCACCTGGCCACCGAACGTGCTAGGCTTCCAGTACTCCGGCGAGCAGATAGGGTTGCCCATGAGACCCTTCAGTGAGTAGGGGGCTCCCATCTCAACCATGGTCTCCCCAAAGATGGCATTGTGTCGGGGCTTCTCCACCAGTAAGCCAGGGTAAAGCTCCACAGCATCCACATGGCCATACATCTCCTCCAGTTCGGCAGCCATCTCTGTGTCACCTGATGGTGAGAAAGAAGAAGTGAGTAATTTAATCTCATAAAGTCGCTCATTTTCTATCTATGTCTTTTTCCCTACACTGATGCATTTCTATCAATGCACTGAATTATTTGGAAATTTAAAAAAATTACTCTACAAATTGCTCTACATTTATTCAGTTATTGCAACTAAAACAAAGGCAGCCCAAGGTTTATACAAGGACCCAATAGATTGCCTGAGCATAAAATACCGCTTGTGCACACACAGCTGTCCAAGGTGTCCTCAATTAAGACTTAGAAGTAGAGAGGCACTCAGAGAGAGATTTCGCTGCTCTACCACAGTTTACGTTCACTTCAGTGTGTTGATTCAAATCTATGCTTGAGGCAAAACAATCTGAGCAGGAATGCGCTTTGTATAAATTACTCCTAAAGGGCTTTCGGAAAATTATTGCAAAAATAACTACCTAAAGCTACTGCTGCTTACAAGTGTTTTTACAGAGTAATCTAAACTGCATCACAAAGGCACAATTTAGTATTTGAGGATTTATTCAAATGAATAGACATAACTCTCATTCTGAGTGGGAGAAAGCGAGCAAAAGAGAAAGTTAGGTAGAGAAAAAGAGAGGGAGTTGTAGTGTTTTGAATCGTCTCACCTGTAAGATCCTCAAAGGAGGTGTAGGGCCTCATGTTGAAACGTTGCCTGTAAGCATTGAGGGACTGGTAGCGCATCTGACGGCTGTTCTCAATGGACTTGATGGCAACCATCAAAACTGCAGGGGGGACATTTCTACCGCCGGCCACCTGAGGGAAAAACACATTCAACAGGTTAGGCTCGTCTCTGACAGCCAGTGTAAGAAGATGACCACACAGCTCCTCATTTAATATGAGTGTGCAATAATTATGGCATCTAATCATTCACCAATTTCTGATCTTGAAGGTCTGTTCTAGAAGTCAAGTAGTTTCTGTTTTGGAAGTTTAGCTGCAATGCTTACCCTTCCTGCAATCTGATGGGTAAAGGAGTCCACCAGGTGGTTAATGCCATGGTCGGTGAGGATGGAAGTGTTGAAGACAAACTGCTTGTAGGAGTAGACCTCCTCCTCAACGTGGAAGTCATCGGGCATGAGTGGGTGCCAGTGGTAGAGCGTGTTAAACTCTGAAGCGATACGATTCTGGTACTGAAACTGCTGACTGAAGAGCAGCTCAGGGTCAAACTTGAGCTTGAAGTGGTAGCCACTCAGGTGCTGCACATAGTCCTCGATGACAATCTTGATGGTTTCGCCTGATGCAAAAAAAGAGGAATTGAGAGAAGAATTAGGATGCTAGCAGTTTTTGATGACTCAGACTTTAAAGACCACTGAATTCAGACAAAAAAAACTCCTGTTGTATGTTTTGTTGAGGAACTGAGACTAATGATGAGGAAAGCAAAGTCTTGTTTCCAAATGCATGCTTGTTTCCCCAACAAACAAAATACAAAATACATTTCACTGTTTCGCATCCACTCAAGTGTTAAGCTGAGAAAAAATGTGCTAAAAGACATGCTTTTGCAAAATCCCTGGCTGTGAGGTGTTTGAGCAACAGAGAGACCCATGTATTCATTGGTAACCTGAGACTTGTAACAGTCCACAAACAAAGTCTCCACAAACAAAGTCTCACCACTTTTACATGACCTAAATATGTACTCTGATACAGATCAAGCATACTGTGGTTTTCTTTCTTCCATACAATAGTACAAAACTAATTTATGCCTCTCATCACTTTCACGTATCTTCACATGCTTATCTATACAGTTTCCTCTTTGTGTGTGTGTGTGTGTGTGTGTGTATGCCTGCCCTCACCAATGAGAATGAGACGTGTGGTCTGGAAGAGTCTCTCATCGTCCCAGTCGGGGTGAATCTCCTGGAGGACATCGCAAACGCGGTTGTGCTCACGCAGCCAGATGGTGGCATACATCAACAGGCCGGGCACCAGGCCAAACGCCTCGTGGCCCACTGCGAAACGCTGAGACTCAGGCACGTGGGGTGGGTAGTGCATGTCAGCACCAACCTCACTGACCAGGGGAGGGTACACTTCACCATCCACCACCTGAAATAGGGAAGATTGGAAAAGGGGGTAAGCAGACAATAAAGCACTTACTCACTAAAGACACACATAGTGCAGAGGCAATGTTGTTCCATCTCACATCATTTTAATCCAAAACTAGTGTAAATTATATACTTAATTCTTGGCTTACCTTATACTTCAGCTTGCCACCTTTAAACAGTCTGAGCTTATGCTGCCTCTGCAGGTCTTCACCATAGATGTGACTCAAGTCCACCTGTACAAACCCAGAAAACAAAGATTTAAAACTCTCTTCTCAAAAACAAACAAACAGATTTTTTTTCCAACAAGTGAAATTTTTAGATAAAATTGTCAGGACACGTCTGAGGATTTAGATGCTGTCCACATGAAATCACATGCACCTACCCACGAGCCCAGACACCATCAATAAGTTCCACTTACTCCATGGTTGAGGGCACGGGTGAATGCTGGTCCCTTCTTCATGTCGGACTTGAAGAACTGGTGAGTGAAGTGCTGGGCAAAGAAGGCAAACATGAGGCTGGAGCGCTGTGGGTCAGGGATGAAGCGTCTCCTCAGCAACAGTTTCTCTGCCAGGACCTTGACATCGGGCAGCTGCTTCTTGCCTGCAACCAGGAAGAACCATGTTAACTTTAATACTGTCAATACTTAACATAACTTATGCCTAGCGAATGAACAGCAAAGGGAATGAATGGAATTCACTGACTTTGACAGTTACCTTTAACTTCATTGTTTTACTAGATAGGAATGACAGAATCTCTGATGACTATGTCCTGAATTCCCTCATCTTGAGAAGTAATTTTGTTGATACATAAGAGTGAAAGGTTTCTGGGTCAAGGCCCCTGGGGTTTAAGTCCTTTCTAAAAACTGACTTAAAGGAGCCTGACATCATCAGCTGACATAAACTTGGTAACCTGTCAAAAATCTGAAAAAACTGGTTTACTAGAGTGGATCAGCAGGAAAGAAACTTACCCACAACTCCCATTGGTGTTGGGCAATCCAGAGGTACTGGAGGAAGGGTGCGTGTGTAGTAGGTGAGATTGGAGTAAGCCTCCCAGTTTTTGTAGTCATAATCTGAATTAT
This sequence comes from Tenualosa thibaudeaui, assembly GCA_027481765.1. Classification (NCBI taxonomy): domain Eukaryota; kingdom Metazoa; phylum Chordata; class Actinopteri; order Clupeiformes; family Clupeidae; genus Tenualosa; species Tenualosa thibaudeaui. The sequence goes on along the minus strand of JAIFZK010000023.1, from coordinate 3,106,140 downwards.
ATGTTGGGGGACTTTCAATCAGATGTGACCGAGCTGGAGACAAAAAGAAAAATAATTAGCCTAGGCTATCAGTAAAAACATTATAATAACAAAAAAAATCACAGTTAAAAGTTATTATTGACTGCAATTGAATCTGAGATTTTAGCCTATTGTAGGTATTCTTACACGTTAGGACATAACGCATGATGCCATCTCTCAGGAACGAGATTTTGTTGATGATGGTCCATAGTCCTTTGAAGTGAGTGAGAATGTAGTGGACGGTATTTGGGGACGGCTTCAGAGTTTTTTTCAACAAAGTGAAAAACTCAGCTGTGGAAAATAAATGTACAGTTAGGCTATATCGCTCTTATTAAATTATTTTTCTTTTTGTTGCATTCCCAGAGGTAGAGCACTTACGAGTAGAGCAGTTCTGGCCGTAGTAACCTGTTCTCGTACAGTCACACTCGTAGTTACCTCTTCCTAATGCCGTGCACACTCCCCGGTTCTGACAAGGTTGCGAGCAACAGGGATTCCCTGCCGAAAAAAACATAGACCTAAAAACTTTGTCCTTGTCTCCTATAACCTATCAAACTGTTTTATTTACTATGTTTATTATGTAGGGCCACAGACCGGTAAAATAAGCCTACACTAATTACAGAAAATTAAGCACTGGCGCTAAATAGCCTACCTACCGCAATAAGAGGCTGTTATATAAAATAAAAGTGTTATCCATAGAGGTTTACAGTACAAATATCCATTTTTTTCAACTTTCTCTGATAGTATATAAAGTTCGCTTACCTTCCCCACATAACACCAACGCCAGGTGTACGAGTAAAAGAATTACTATAACTTTAATCATTCCAGTAACGTGTGATCCAGACGTAGTACAAATTATTTATGTTTCTTCTGCCTCTTATTTGAGGTTCACTTCACGACTTCTCCTAATGTTTCAGAGCCTGGCTTTTAAACGTTGGATGAACACACCTCTGATCGCTGATTGGCCGCTGCTGACTCACTCACAAAAAAAGTGTCTGCGTCGGGGGGTATCTGTGCAATCTGTCAAGATTAATTATAATCAATATGATGTAGACCTATTAAAGTTATATTATTTAGGCCTAATGGTTGGTCTATTAGCTGCTACAGTTCTAGTTTCCTACAGGATGATATTACAATTACAGAACCACACAAAACCACAAAACTACCACAGTAATAACATTTTATTTTCTTCTTCTTCTTCTTATGATTATTATTATTATTATTGTTGATGTTGGTGATAATATACCACATAGCTTACTGAAATTGTTGATGATAATGTGCAGCTTCTGTAGTTATAATTCATGTTTGTTTATTTGCTTGAAAAACAATAAGGGACAATAACAGGCTTAAGCCTGCATATATGGTTTGGGTTTCAAACTCATCTGGCTAGGCTTGGTAGCCTTGTCAGCTCATATTATTTTAACCTAAATAATTGCTACAACAATGAGGTTATAATATTCGCACTTATTTGAAAACTAGGCTGTGTCTGGAATTTTGACTTTCAGCTTGTTATAAGAAAGAACGCATCACTCACTCAATGTGCGACAGTCTAGGGATGCCCTCTACTGGGCAGGTTAACAGCTTTTTTGCCTCGATGACTGCTGGTGAGACCGATAGACGGGCGAGGAAACAGTCTACTGTTTATCACTGCTGTGTAAAACCGGGACGCCGAGTTTGGAACTTCTACATGTGACGAGGCCAGTGTGATCTTGTAGGCTACAACTTTGAAAGAAGTTGGAACGGTCCATTTTTTGTGTTGCTTTTGAATTCTGAAATTTGAGTTTTGACCTACGGCTCGGATCTGTTTGGTACGAGGAAGCAATGACCTCGCCTCCTTTCTCCGGGCTGCCATAGAGTGAAATACTGCCTTTCCTGCAAAGGAATGTGATTGCTAACGTTTTCTTCGGGGCAAATGACCTAGATCAGGTAGGTATTTTGGTGATCAAGATGTAGTTTCTTTGTTGTGGCATTGATTTGTGTTTTATTTACGTGTTGGCAGTAGGGTATTAATTGTAGTAGAAGGGACTTAGTTGAGTGAAGGGAGTTGAGGACATAGTCGTAGACGGACTGTGTCAGTTTTCGGATGTGTGCGTTACAAAGGGCACTATTCTATCTAGTGTCCAAGGTTGTGAAAGTATTCACGACTTTAATATCAATGGGTTCCCTTAATTCAACCTCGTGTATACGAAACAATATGTTACTGTAAACTAAGCCATCCAGATAAAGGTGCCGAGCGTAGTGTTATATGCAGTCCTACTCGAGTTTCAGCTAATTCAGTGCAAACCAGACAGTACCTGGACCCTACCAATCATTGGTTAACCTGTCACTTGTTGCCCCAGGATCTTGTAATTTACAGTCCACCTGTTGTCACGACACCCAACATTGCTCTAAGCATTTTCGTCAACAAGTTGCGCAAACTAGCCTATTGCATGGTTACAATGCTCTGCTGCAGTGGCAGGATTTCCCCTAAAGCATCTGGGCATACAGACTGAGACAAAGTTAATGGAATCTGTGTGGGATAACCCTCTTAGAATATTAACTTAAAAAACCTCAGTTGGAGACTCCATATATTGAGACAATAAAGACAAGTTTTTAAAGTCGCTGTTGTCATTCATGTCGGTTGTAGTCTGCTGTCATGGATGGAGGGAACCTATGTCACAAGTCAAAGCGAAGAGTGTCATGTTTCTGTGCCACTAATGCGGACTGTCATGGCACTGCCGTGCTAGCTCTGCCGTCCCACGGAAAGAGCTTCGCATTCAGAGGCTCATACTTCGTGATTCCAAAAACCTGTTTTGGACTCGTCCGTTGCACTACGTGACCGGTTGCACAAATGCACAAAAGTGCTGCTACTGGACATAGTGCAAACGTGCGTGAAGGCGCAGGGATGACGTGCTCAATTAAACAGTTGAAGGTTCCAATGCAGCTTCCATTCTTGGTTGATGAACATCAATCGGTGCTATCGACTGTTCTCTCTCTCTCTCTCTCTCTCTCTCTCTCTCTCTCTCTCTCTCACACACACACACACACACACACACACACACACACACACACATTTGTGTGCTTGTGTGTGTCAGAAGAGGGACGGTAGGGGCTGTGTTGTTCTCAGCCCTGACATGAGTTCTCAGCCCTGACCTGAGTTTTTAAATTTTGTCAAATCCATTTAGCAAAACACAACACACAACTCCATATTTAACACCAAAAATCTGCCAGGAAGTCACACATATTCACCAGTGCTTCATACTCACTCTTAATGTGTGCAAGCACTCACTGCTTTACTGAACCAGTCATTGCCATTGTGTAGGCCTATGCATTGGCTTAAGGTCAGGTTACAAGTTATGATCAGTACATGACACACACACACATAATAAACTTTACAGTTTTTTTTCTGTTTGCTTAGGCACAGAAAACTTTTGGCTTTTTTTTGTAAAACTCTACACACAAATCACAAAACCTTCCACCCAACTAGCAAAACATAAATTACTTATAAAAGCACTTTTTGCAAAAGCACTCTTTGCAAAAACACTTTTTGCTAAACTGTTCACATTTTTTCAAAATTGTATTTTTGTACACTACAGTACACACAACCCATAGAATTAATAAACATGCAAAGCACCAACAGCACACTGAAAGTAAAAATGGAAAACACATTTGGGTTTTTCTTACGCTGTGTGCAGGGCATATCAGTTTTCAGTAGCTTATAACTTTGTAATACATGTAGCATATTACCATGCTACATGTTACATGTTACACATGTTAAAAGTTTCAGATAAAAAAAGTCTTTCTTTTTTAAAAAAAAATCTTGTGTGGGAAAGTAATTAGGAAAATACATGCTTGCTTGCATGCTTACTGTGTATATCTCAACTTCTCCCTTCATACTATCAAAGACAGAAGTGCTTTAAGTTTAGAGCAATAGTGTGTAAATTATATATACATAAATGTAATATTATGATAAAGGTGTGTATGATGTAGGAGTTTGCCTTTGAGATATGTTTTCTTTAAATATCTCATTTTGCAGAAGATGTGAGACATTTGTCTTCACTTAAAATTAGTTAAATAAAGTTAAATAAAAGAGTTTCCTCACAAATGGTTTATAGAAATGACAGAATTTAAAGAAGGGATAAGAGGTGACTATTACATTAGGTGGTTTGTATCTTTCATCTTATTGCTGTTTGTTTGTTCCAACAGATTGTGTGAAGATACCCAGAAGAGTTTTCCCATTTCAGAGGCACAGTAAGAAGTGAACAAGCTGTCTCAGCTGAACCTCAGTCATGTCAGCCATAGACCCTTACCAATATATTATTGTGAGTTCTACACCATAACACAGAAACGTTATTGTCCATCCTAACTTATTGGTTGTTTCATGAGAAAAAAAGAACAAGAGCTGCCAATTTGTGATGACTGGAAATAACTGTAAGCATTATCCTAGTCTAGAAATGCAATGCACACAAACATTTTCCATAGACTGGTAAAATTCCGCTTGTAAATAGTACAATGGCCAGTAAATATAAGGAATTGGACTGACTGCACTTGTTAAAGGGATGTTGTGAGCTAGAGGAAAGAAGACAAAACTGTCCCCTGCAAATTTATTTGGTACCTAACAGTTGAAGCCTGGATTCACCCCACATACTGTATGTCAAAATAACATTAAAACTTGTCCACTTTATCATACAGTTCACCATATATTATCAAGAGAATCAAGAATCAAGAGTCATGACTATTACATCATGAGCGCATTTGCTTAGTACTCCTTAAGGCATGTGTCTATCAGAATCAGAATCAGAAGTTTTTTGTTGTACAAAACCTCTCACACCAAATCATCTTACCCTGGTTTTCTGCTTAAATCATATAACAAAAGTTAAAATACGCATGGCAGTGTTAGCCAGAATTCCTGAATGTCTAAACTTTTGTCAATAAGGATGTGCTATAGGCTACTGTACTGTACTGGCAGACTGGTTCAGTTATCCTCAGTATCATCATTCTGTTAATTTTATAGAAACTCTGACCACCAATAACCTTCATCAAATTTATTCACATTTACTAGCATAGTAAATGGATGAAAGAGAGATGTGACATCCCTACCTTTGGTTGCCATAATGAATCCTAATCCTAATCATGCTGCTGTAAATAATGATCAATACTACTACTACTACTAATAGTAACAATACATTTTATTTAAAGTGTCTTTTGAAGCGACTCAAGGACATTGAGAGTAAAACAAGACATAATATAGTTAAGAACAGCATAGAGATAACATGTACGGACATGAGATGTTTGCTACAGTGATAAAACTGATTTGGCTTGGCCCACACCTCTCCCAAATATAAGAAAATAAAAGCCCAGCTATTAAAACAACACTATGTAACAATTCACCACTATTGGTATCCTTTCTATCAGACTTTTTGGTATCGTTTTCATACCGTTTGGTATCGTATTCATATCGTTTTCATTTGGATGACGTAGTCATATGAAGGGTGGATAAACACAAGTGTTACTCCCACGTGCGCAATTAGCACGTTCAAGCCGTGACAGAAAGGCTCTGTGAAGTGTTTTCTATGCCTTTTAGGTATGTAGTCCACTATTTTTATACCAAAACTTAAAGTGTTGCTTTCATCAGGTTTTTAAATATTTGCAGTGTCAGACTTGTCAGATAATGTGAAGTGCATTTGATTAGATTAGATTAGATTAGATCCCTTCGGTGTCATTGTATACAAGACACAATGAAGACAGCTGCTCAATCCAGTGGTATTTAAAAAAGAGAGATGCACATCTTACAACCACATAACAAAAGCATGCATCATCATACAGAACAAGTAGCCTAAGACTTAAGCCAACATTGACAGAGACCAAAATAAAGTGCTGAGTGACAGATATTGCACTTAATATAAATCCAAGTAATTAATATTTAGTTTTGCACTATGGTTATGGACCAAGACGGGTATGACCAACACAGGTAGAGCGTGTCAATGTGTATGTTTGTTGAGAGACTGGATAGCTTTGGGGAAAAAACTGTGTAATAGTTTGTTTGTGTGTGTTTTAATTGACCTGGAACACCTTCCTGAAGGCATCAGTGTGGTGGTGGCCGGGGTGTGAGGAGTCTTTTATGATATTTTTTGCTCTGTTGAGGTACCGGGTGTCTGTAATGTCCGCCAATGAGAGAAGAGAGCAGCCTATGACTTTTTCCGCTGACCTAATGACCCAGTGGGGCCTTTTTGTCAGCTGCTGAACAGTCTGCGCACCACACTGTGAGGCTGTATGTGATGATGCTCTGTATGGATCAGGGCACAAAGCATTTGCACTAGTGTCTATCTCAACCCCCATCAGATGCAGATGTTAACAGGGAAATTTCTTCTGAAAAAAGGACTAATTTCACATCATCTCTGTCTGTTTCTGTGTTTGTCTGTTCATCTTTCTAGTTTTTTCTGACTCTCTACCTAGACTTGTCTGAATATCTTCCCACTGTAGGAAATGTTCTGAATAGATTGGGAAATGTTCTGAATAGACACAGACACAATACCACAATAGTTAGATTCCTTAGGTTCACAGACAGGCTTGATAAGGGACAGCATGCAAAACATGGCTTCATACAAATCCCAAAATGAAAAACCATCAGCTTGTTTCTATAAATAAGTCATAGTTGTCATAAGTCATATGTTGGAACAGTAATTTGCATTGGGTTCCCTTGTTGCAGAACCCATGGATTGGAAAGCATGTGTTTTTTCCTGAGAAGACATAGCAGTGGATTTCCGTGTCTAGGTCACCCGGATAACTCTAGATCACTACTATAAATGCTCCGTCCTATTCAAACTTTTGCGATAGCTATCAGTTTTGTTCTCGGAAAGGAAACACTGGAATTTTTCTAGGCAGCCTTCACATTTACACTAGACTAAATAATAAGGGTTTATTGTAGTCATTCAATAATCACTCATCAGCTGTCTGTGATGATCAAAGACACTGTAGTTTAGAATCATCTCTGATCTTAGGCGAACACCCACAGCACTGTTGTACTGTAACATTACCAATCTCAAAAGAATAAAAGCATATTCTTTCAAGATTTATGCATCACATGCTTTTCCTGGCCACTCCGCACACTTCCTTTTCCTGGTTTAAGTCAGACTGTAGAAAGTGTCTTTTTTATCTGTCTGGAGTTACCGTAGGTTATCTGAGTTAAGCCACATGGTGGTTACAAAACAGTTTTAGTTGCTTTGAATTGTAATTACCTGTAAATTATAAAGCTAGTTGCTTTTTTTTTGGACCTGGCAGTGATAGTTCATTCGGATAGTTCATGATATTCATATATAAATCATAATGGAAGTTATTGCAGAATTTACCACAGTATGGGATTACAGGTCTTCTGCCTTATTTGTCTCTCTTTGCATACACAACTTTTAGATTTGTTTTTTAAAGTTTGACAGAAGCAAAAACAGAATGAAAAAAAGGTGTTTCAGGTCTAGAGCCCTTGCCAGCTTTGCTGTGTCCATTAGCTTATCCTGTCAGATACCTGAAACTGTGCTGGGATACTTCACTCTTTTATCATGTTCTTAGCACCTTGCAGTTACATGTTCTCACATGTTGCTTGTGTGTTTCATTTGGCAGGTGGAGCAACAATACTCTCACAAGTACAAAGTCACAGTGCTGCGGGCCGAGAATGTCACTAAAGGTGCAATTGGTGACCTCTGTGAGTGAACCATCAGTTTTGTGTGTACGTGTGTGTGTGTGTGTGTGTGTATGTATGTGTGTGCCCTATGTGTTTCAAATCCAAACAACTGAAATGTCAACACAGCACAGGGATAGGTCTGTGTTTCTGCAGATGCCATAGAATGTGTGCATGTCCTCCTATAATACTCTTCAAGTACAATAATAACCTTTTAATAACCTTTGTGTGTGTGTGTTTGGGTGTGTATGTGTGTGTGTATGTGCGTGTGTTTATACGTCTATTTGTCATTGCAGTGGACACTCCAGACCCCTATGTGGAACTGTTTATCCCCACTGCCCCAGAGAGCAGGAAGAGGACCCGACACATAGATAACAACATCAACCCACAGTGGAATGAGACGTTTACCTTTATCCTGGACCCCAACCAGGAGAACATTCTGAAGGTGAGCAGATGTATATACATACTTACCTGTAGATGGGAAGAGTCAGGAATGATGGCACATGAGTACAATTCCTACACCCTTGTACCATCATTACCGTAATTTTCCAAATATAAGTCGCACCATTGTAATAACAATGCCAGTGTATTAACCATACTAACACTGCGAGTCTTTGATGCATTGGATAAATGCCAGTCAACTCTAACTCTTAATTTTAAACAAGCTTCACAGAGACAAGTGTATAGGTGACAAACTTCTGTCTGTTCTCAGAATTACGTTCTCTGTGTCGAGAGAAGTTGATATTTTTGGAATACCTTAATTACACAGTTCTGCATATGCAACTGCAAGTGTGTGTGAGTAAACATAATTATAAAGAGGGAAAACATTGATTCTATTTCTGAGGAATAACGACGTCTCAGATGTAGAGGGTATTCACATCACTCATGCTTTATGTAAATTATATTTGTTTTTATGTGTGTGTGTGTTTAGGATGTTATTTTTCTGCATACACACAAATGATCATATTGGCTATACACACACTTGCGATCAGAGGGTCTGTCATCTGCAGACACTCTCACACCCACTGTACAGATGTCATCTAAATGTCATCTAAATTCAATATAGATGATGCCTGTGCAACAGCTGGCTAGGTCAGTAGCTGTGCAGCATGTGAGTTGGTAAACCTCCCTTCGGAAGCCTTCTGGGCTCATTCGTAAGCAGGGTTGCAGTTTTGGACTGATTTCATTTAGAATGCATGACCATGCATACCACCCAATTGTTCTGCATGGCTCACACTGCGCAGAACTGCGCCTGTGTTCTCTTCTAGCAAACAGAAGAGAGTTCTACTTTTAACAAGTGCCTCAATGTGTTATAGATGCGGTCTCCGTAGACTTGATATGAGAGCACCATGAATGCATAGCAAATGCTACGCACCACAGATTTCTGTGTTAATGAGACCTTAGTGCTTGTGAGCGTAACTAGCTTCAAATCCTCAAAGCCATAGTGTTGTGAATAGTATGGTTGAAGCCAAAGTGAGTGCAGGGCTTAGTGGTGCTAAAACTAAAAGCTAAAACTAGATTCAAAAAACCCATGGACTGATGGACTTTGGAGGGTTGTTGATACAATCCCAATTGTGCTGTAAAGCTAATGTACAAACATTAACTTTAAAGTTTCTTACATTCAATATAACTGCACTGTGCAGAATTAAATAGAAATGAAACACAAATGTCCACTTTAGCCAAATGAAAGTGATGTGAAGAAGTGAAGACAGTGAAGAAGCATTGGTGTTTTGCTCAGCCCTCAATATCATTGCCATTAATTGCCAAGGTGGCACTGAGTGGGTCTAAAATTGATGCTGGGTCATGTTCCTACCTGTAACAATAACATTGCATAGTGCAATACTGGCATTCCGTGTGATGTCAGACACCATTCTCTGTATTATGAGTCACTGGCGCATCAACATCAGCTTTTTTTTTGTTTGTTTGTTTTTAAGTAGGGTACTTTAAATGTTGCTTTAAAATTAATCAAAGTGAATACTCATACTTCTTTGGCAGATCACTTTGATGGATGCCAACTATGTGATGGACGAGACTCTGGGCACGGTCACGTATGAAATCTCGAAACTCAAAGTTGGACAAACAGAGACTGTGCCCTTCTCCATTGGCAAGGTGAGTCAGAGTAGAACAGGTGACGACTCATTGTCTGTATCTGTGTGTTACTGTCTGTATACTAAATGTGACTTCAAGAGAAATTGCCTATAAATAGTTACTTTACCGTGAACCCCAAATCTATCTCCAGCATTTTACCTAAACAAAGCCACTCAGGAATGGTAGAGTGTTGACACACAGCCTAATGCCTTGGCATGCCCTAACCCACTGCTATACTTAAGAGCTTGTAGATGGTGATACAGCTCATCACTCTTTCTGATGTGGTGCAATATTTATGTTGCAGTGATTTTGTATTATTTCTACAATATGTGTGGTTTCTGTCAAGCCTGTATTTCCTTGCATACCAGGCCATAGCTGGGTTAATTGGAATTGGGCGTCACCTGTGCTGGGTGGTATTTGTTTACACAAGCCTAGTCAAGTCTGTTTGTCAAAAAAAGTTTGAGATTAGGATTTTTTTTAGGTTTTTATGGTATTACTGTTATGGTATTTCTACTTAACAACAACAACAACAATATTAATAATAATAATTGTCTTTTTTAATTGACAGACAACCAAAGTGTACTTGGAGATGTCATTGGAAGTCTGGTAAGAATCTGTACACTGTCCTAAATTCAGTACTGCATTCTTATTCTGAATTCACTACTACACCATTATCCTGAATTCACCACAACTCTGCTGCCAAGGGGCTGAGTCATATTCATTTCCCTCTCCTTTTTCTTGCTCCACTGACAAGAACATTACACAGGAAAAGCATTTGCAAACAGAGCTCATGCATGACCTTCACTCAGGAGTAAACTTCCAGTGCTCCATCACCAGCACTGGCCGGTCTCAGCTGATTCACCCCTCTCATCAGAACCTAGCATGTTTGGTTGTGGTTGAGACTGGAAATCAACTGGGGTGGGGTTTGGGAAAAGGCCACAATTTTTTTGAAAGGATGAATAGACAGCTTTAAGGCATGGTAGTCAGGTGAGTAAGCTAAGTTGAGCCAGACTGTCACAGTGAGAAGGCATCATAACTTCAGGGCAGTCCCCATGTGTCAACCCTCCCTGGGGGGAAGAGAGAGAGAGAGAATACGAGAAACTGGAGAACTGTGAGAACTTTCTTATTTCTTAGTCATACCCCAGAAGCATTTTCTTCATTCTGCTCTCTACTGTGTCAGGTGTTGTTCAGTTCAGGAGACAAATGTAGTCATAGAACTGCCTGGAAAATACATCAGGTGTTATACTGGTAGATCACCTCATGATTTTTGTAAACACACACACACACACACACACACACACAAACCTTTGTCCACAAACACATTTTATGTTGCTTTGGCTTGCTTTTAGTACTGTTCCATTTGTGTTTACACAATGAGAAGCACCCAAAAGAGTCCTGTTCTAACATGTAGTTGCCATTTTTCCTCATAGCTCAATTCACCTAAATCTCTCAATCTTAAGACCCAGACATGCACTGACCTACCCTTGTTTTCATCATCTTGCTCTTGTTTTATTTCTCTCATCCTCCCTTTTCTTTTGCTTCTCTCTGTTTTCTTTTCCTCCTCTTGCCTCTTTTCATCTCTGTCCATCTCAACTTCACCATTTCCTCCTCCACAGCTCGGACTTGGACCTGCGCTTTAGCCTGGCCCTGTGCGACAAGGAGAAGCTGTTCCGCCAGACGCGGAGAGAGAAGGTCATGCTGGGGATCAAGAAGCTGCTCCACATGGAGAAACCGCGCTACCTGCCCAGTTCACCGCAAGAGGTACAGACATGGCCAGCACCAGCACCATAACCATAACCATCACCACCACCAGCACCACCATCACCACCACCACCATCATCACATACACACAGACACACACACACACACACACACACACAGCAGTTAAGGAACCTGGCTGGTGTGCGAATACCCGGAAAAGTTGTGGGTTCAAATCCCAGCTATCACCGTTGTGCCCCAGTGCAAGGCACTTAACCCAAAGTTGCTCTAAGGGAGCCTGGCCCTGAACAATTGATAGTTGACAAAAAATATAAGTTGTTTCGGATAAAAGCGTCTGCTAAATGCATAAATGTAAAATGTAATGTAATGCCTTACATACACACACGCAATGTGCAGCCACCTAGAAGTCGGACGTCTGATGGTGTTGGGCCATCAATGAGTGTCTTGAGAGGTTTTGCACAGCGTCTGCCAGCTCATTTGCCCCAGATTCAACATTTTTAATTCAGCATGTTGACTAACATAATACAAGGAACTGGAAAATGTCTTGACAGTGACAGTGATGTTACAGTAACAAGGAAGAAAAGGACGGTCAGTGCTGAGGATGGAAGAGTTCACCCAGAGAGTTCTCACACTGATTTTGAGATCTGTGCACATAAGAGAAGTTCCTGGCAGATAACTCCACAATTGTAACTTCTGTTCACACGTTTGGGCGGAGACGTTCTAGAGCTTTCCAGGAAAGGCTTAAGCCTGCCATGCTTTATCGCACCAGACTGCTATGGCCTGTTGTATTTTTATCTCACTGCACGACAGGCGCAAAATATGGGTGCCGCAAGGGCAAGGGTGATAATGCGATATCAGTATTGCTGGAATGAGGAGTGCTGATGGTAGACCAAGGTTTGACCTCAGCTTTGCATATCTTGTAGGCCCTGCACACTTCCTGTTGGGCTGAGAAAGACAGAGTGAGAGAGTGTATGTCTGTGTATGTGTATGTGAGAGGGGACTGCTGAGTCAATGAGAGCAGTTGAATATTGAGAGAGTGGGCGCTAAAGAGAAACCAACGTGGTGCTCTTACTCACACTTTCTGTGATATTTTCATACATTCACACACACACACACACACGCACACACACACACACACACACACTGAAGTTCCTGCATGTGAAAAAAGCATAGAAACTCAAGATCCCTCAGAGACCTCATTAGTGAATTAGTTTGAGTAAAATGTATGGCTCTGCTAGCTTTGGTCTCTGACCACGGGTAACCACAGAGGTGAGGTTACCAATGACAGAGTACAGACACGCTCCTTGTGTGGTAGAAGGGTCTTTGTGATCAGAAACCAACATGCTGAAACTCTCATATATCCCAGCTCTGTAAGATGAATACCCCCCCCCCCCCCCCCCCAAAAGTTAGCAAACTAGCATTTCAAGTAAGTCATTGCCCCTCTTTGAAAGTTATCTTGAATCTTGAAACAGTTCTGAGTCAGCAAGGGCTCAAAGTAGGGCGGATGTAGTGTCAAGAAGTGCTGCTGTAGGGACTTGCTCTTGAATGAGGTTAGAGAGAAATCTGACCAAGCAACAATACTATAATTAATAACAAATTAGTTAATACATATCAAATTTAAATATCAACCTCTGCCATAAGTCAAATAAGCCTTCATCCCTTTTTGCCAAAGCTCTCTACCAAGCAGTTATGGACCAATAGAGTCACATATCCCTACATGCAAACAGTCAAATGGATAAAAAATAAACAAATATTTGATGTTGGTTGGACATGGAAAATGCAAGCCATTATGTAAAAATGCAAAAATACATGTGAAGATCTTGAAAGCCAGTGTTGCAACCCACTGCATATCTTTAGTCAAGCCCCACCAACATGCACCCTTCCATACACAGACATTATTATGTTTTATATTTTACATTTAAGTAAACATTTTTTCAACATTGTTGTTCACCTCCACATTTTATATTTTGTGGACACAACAGCTGGACCAAAACAGCTCAGGTCAGACAGCAGGCAGAAGAGATTTAGGGGGATCAGTTAGGTTCAGTTGTGACTGATGTTTGAAAACCCAGAGCAACAGATGGCCCAGACACTTCTTCTCAGAGCAGGAAATTATGCAATGAGCACCCTTCATCATTGAGAAACTTACTGCGCTTGTGGTAAGTGGCGTAACTATGCAGTGGCTTTTAACCTCTCCCCTCTAGGTGCCAGTGATTGCTGTAGTGGGTTCGGGCGGTGGCTTTAGGGCCATGGTTGGTTTCTCCGGGGTGATGAAAGCCCTGTATGAGTCTGGCGTCCTTGACTGCACCACCTACATCGCCGGGCTCTCTGGCTCTACTTGGTGAGCGCCGTCTTGTCCCTTCTCACTTTGCAAACTCTCTCTGATTCCTGTCACTTGCTAAACTATCTATCTGCTCTCTCCTTATGCTGCCATGGTTGACTTTCTGTCATTTACCATGCATGACAAGTTGAATGAGGATCTCGTCATGAAGGTGCATAAACCTGAATAGCTTGATTTTCTCTACATCGCTCTCTCTTACTCATTCCTCTTTTTACTTTTTATTCTCTCTCTGTCTCTCTTTGCTGTCTCTTGCTTCCTCTATTTCACTTTTACTTCTTTTCCACATGTGACAATTTTTGTCAGCATAGCCAGTGTGCTTTCCATGTGCAATGAACTTTTAGCCTCATGTAGCTACATTGCGCAACAGCTTATCCAAAGCAATCTCATTGAGTCCAACAAACGCACAAACCTGCACTCTGGTGCTACTGTCACTAGTTTGTACATAATGCAATAAAATACGATTGATTGATTGATTGATTGCCTAAAAATATGAATCTTGCACAACAGCATCTGTCTTCAGTTACATAATGCAAACACCAGTAAGACATCCTGTTAACACTTAACAGTGGCATTTATTGACATATTTGTCATGGATTTATAGTGGGTCTAAAATGTTGAGTGCAGTGAAATCCCCAATGAGGCAGGGAGCGTTGCCATGTACTTTCAGGAGAGATGTTTTTTGTTTAAAACCCAGTACCCTCATCTTGGCTGCAAATGAAATAATGTTCTGTTGTGGTATGTGCATGGTGAGCCAGGGACAATCTGAAGCCTGGGCTTCAGTCCAGACTGCACAGAAACAGCAGGGGAGACCGGAGGAGCCAGTTTGCTTTTTGTCTGGGAACCTGCCTGCTTGCCTGCTTGCTCGCCTGCCCACTTATTTGTCTGTCTGTCTGTTTGACAGTAAATCAATCTCTATATCTTTTTGTCAGTCTGTCTGTGTATAGTATGTATATCAATCAACCACCCAGTGTATCAACTGGCCACTTAACCAGTGACTGAATCAGTCTGCTTTCATGTATGAATGCCTGTCTGTCTGCCTACTTCTAGCTGTATTGTACATGTATTGTATTGTATGATGTGTAACCTTACACATGACAGAAACACCAACCCCCCCTTCCCTCTCTCTCTCTCACGCACACACACATTCTCTCCCTGCCAGGTACATGTCGACGCTGTACTCCCACCCAGAATTCCCCAACAGGGGCCCGGAGCAGATCAACCAGGAGCTGATGCGCAGTGTGAGCAGCAACCCCCTGCGCCTGCTTCTGCCCCAGCACGTCACCAACTACATTCAGGCCCTCTGGTCCAAGAAGGCTCAGGGCCAGCCCGTCACCTTCGCTGATATCTTTGGCATGCTCATTGGCGAGACACTCATCCCGGCGGTGAGCACACAGACGCTCTCACATAAATTGTTACTCCTCTTGAATGCACTGTAAACCTTTATATATGCATAAGTGTGTGTACGTATGTGCACATGAGCTGCATGTGTGTGAGTTGTGAATGTGGATTG
Source organism: Tenualosa thibaudeaui (assembly GCA_027481765.1). Lineage (NCBI taxonomy): Eukaryota > Metazoa > Chordata > Actinopteri > Clupeiformes > Clupeidae > Tenualosa > Tenualosa thibaudeaui. Next base: position 3,090,816 of record JAIFZK010000023.1, on the reverse strand, counting down.
TCATCAATATGTATGCATTCATAGGCCAATACTGTATGGGCATCTTTCTTTCTCTTTATGTGAGTGGCCTTCACTTGAACGATTTTCTTTCCGTCTCTGTACTATGCAAATCCTTAGCCTGATCCTTAGCAACATGCTTTTATCTGTATCTGTTTTTATCTTTATCTGTAACCCCATCTGTTGCTGTATTTGTTTTTCTTTGGTGCCTCTGCTTAGCCTCTCCTCCTGATCTTTGGCACAGTAGAGGTTTTCACTGCTGCCCAATGCTAATGGCATCCTGTTACACGTTGTTTTGATTGCTAATGCTCCTCACAGTTCAGCGCTGTTCTCAATAAGCGCGCCACCATGGCCTAATGTTCTCTGCCTTTGTAATGTTCGCTGGCTCCAGCTCTCCTCCACCCCCATCTCCCCTTGTTTGTCATTTCATTTTTTTTTTTTTTTTGGGGGGGGGGAGGGGGGGGCAAACAGCTTGCTGTTATGTTTTCTTTTCTGGTTTTCTAGTTCCCTTTGCTGTCTGACCACTGATGCGTCCCTTTTTTCTCATGCTTTTACTTTATAATTCCTCTCTCTCTCTGTATCATTGTTATTCCCCAGAGGATGGACACCAAGTTGAGTGAGTTGCAGGAGAAGGTGAATGAAGCCCAGTGTCCCCTCCCCCTCTTCACCTGTCTGCATGTCAAACCTGATGTGTCCGAACTCATGTTTGCAGGTACGTGTAGCCATCTGTGTGTGCATGTCTGTGTGTGTGTGTGTGTGTTTGTTTGCGTTTCTATGCATACACTTTATTTACATAGGATATACACAAATAAACAATACGTGTGTGAGATGTGTGCTTTCATTGAGATTTCTGCCAAAGTCCATTTGCATCCGCGGAGGCGAAGGAGGAAATACACAAACATTTAAACCTGTTATGAAAGTTCATTTTTGAAAGTTCAAGTTCACAACCCGTTATGAAAGTTAATTTCATCAGCATTCTTTCAGCTCATCAGCCATCCCTGCTTTCACTTTCATTGCAATTCCATTACAATAAGTGAACAGACTACTGATGAAGCGATAGGAAGATGTGAATTAGAAGCACAAAACCTTTGGCATTGACAGCAGGGTTTGATGATGTGCAGCAGTCTACATACAGATTTATCTGACCTCTGAACACTGGGGAGGTCCGTTCAAAGTCAATGGAATATTCGGCACCGTTGTCTTTACATTTTAAAGTGGGCTTTCTGTTTAAAAAACTAATCTTCACAAAACATATATATTATATATTTTGTGAAGATTTTTTTGTCAAATTCTAAGGTTACAGTAGAATTTGTTTTATTGACATTCAAAATCTACATTCAAAATACTGTTTGGTTTTTAGGTACAGTAGACTGAAGGCATTTAAAAACCACTGACATAAGTTTGCAGACAAGTCATGGAAAAGTTTTTGCATGCCTGTGCCAAAAACACTGTTGTGCGATGAAAACTTTTTTTTTATTATTCATAGTGTGTTGCTTATCTATTTCTTTGTGTGTTTGTGGTGTGTGTGTGAGTATGTGTGTGTGTCTGTGTGTGTGTGTGTGTCATCCTTGCAATTAGATGAGGACAGTCAGGACTTTTCCTCCCCAAACAACAACACAAATGTCAGAGGGGTTAGTGAGGTTGTGGCCTCCTATCCTCTTACAGTCAGTCATTCTTGGCAGGTGACAGACATGTTTTCTTTGAACACTGCTTATCTCACTTCTCCCCTGCTTTCACAGCAACCCAAGGCCAAGACAATAAGATTAGAGTGGATTTATTTATTTATTTATTATTTACTTATAAATTAAAATAGATTTGGCCACTTTTTCAGAGCATTTTCGTGTCTTAGTCCTTCTCAAGAGATCAACAGAGAGGTCTATTGGTGTCATATTTAGAGTGGCACAGAGATTAGAGATAGAAGATAGAAGAATAGAGTCCAGACAAACCTCAAATGGGGTTTAATGAAGTCTTGCTTGATTCACTTACCAATGCTAATTTGCCCAATGCAGTATATTGGATACTATTGCACTTTGTACAGTATAGATTGTATGCCCCAGCTCCATTACACTGGGCACGTACATACACGCACACACACACACACGCAGACACACACAGGACACAGGACATGCTGCCGACTGCCCGTGTCTCCATTTCTGTCACTTTGTGTTGCACTGCTAGGCTAAGAAACAACTGTCCACCTTCAACGCACAATAATGGTCCAGAGAAACAAAGTGTAAACAAAGCAGGGCTCCCTTACCATGTCCACTTTGTTTTTGCACACTTACGCTTCGCTTCTACTGGTAATCATGAATTTGTCTTCGCCACTACGTAGAAGACAGAGGGCTGTCAGTTTTGGCGATGCGGCACACACCCTCCAGCCTCGTCCCACAAATGCGCATCAACCTTCCAGACGGTCTGACCGTTTGATCACCTTGTGTTTGTCTGCAAGCCACTGTATTTTCCATAATACCGCAATTTGGATAGCACATTTTGTGAAACAAGGTTCTGCTTGGCTTGTTTGCATTGATATCAGTAATCCAGTGGCATAACTAGTGCACAGATAGAATAAGTTATGCTTAACATGGTTTAGTGAGTTTGTGAACGAGTGCGTCACAGGATAGGTGTGTCTGTGCCACTGTGAACGCAAGCGGTAGTTCCTCAGAAATCTTATCATGGAAAAAAAAAACTCCATTGTTGGGTTTGAGTGCCATTGTGAAAGGCAGCATGCTCATGCTTACACTGATGAGTTAGGTGCCTTTTCCTTGACTTTCCTTGATATGCATTAAATATGCCTGGTATGATTGGCAGTGCCCCTACAGGTATGGCCTCACCTAATCAGATGCCCTGAAGATTTTCTGTGTTCCTGAGTGAGTCAACCTGGCAGTGTTTACATACTGTCACCCGTCTCCGCATACACAGGGTGAAAAAATAGCTTGTATTTATGCTGCCATTCAAATGGCGCCCACTCACAGGCTAACAATAGTCCGATATGGGTTATGCCAAGGTCTATGAAACCAGTTGTTTGGGTTGTGCATTCAGTGAGTGTGTGTGCTTGGGAATATGAGCTTGGGAATGTTTGATGAGTCACTGCTATTTCTGAAGAAGGTGTTTGTGTGTGTGTGTGTGTGTGTGTTTACCATGCCCTTTCATCTTTATTCACTTTTGGTAAAATAGTGTTGTGAGACTGGTGTTTTCTTTTGCATTATGCCTCTGTATCTCTTATAAATGTTGAGTGCTTTACTCATGTGCTTACTTGTTCATCAACAGATTGGGTAGAGTTCAGTCCATATGAGATTGGCATGGCCAAATATGGAACCTTCATGACACCTGACCTTTTTGGCAGTAAGTTCTTCATGGGAACTGCAGTCAAGAAGTATGAAGAGAACCCGTTACACTTTCTAATGGGTATGTGGGCACAGATAAAAAAAATGTTATCAGAATAATAACCTGCACAAGCTAGATGTTACTCTGAAGCTGCTTACATCTCTCTGCAGGAATATGGGGTAGTGCCTTCTCCATTCTTTTCAACAGAGTGCTGGGAGTTAAGGACACAGGGCAAAGTGGAAGTACTATGGAGGAGGAATTAGGTAACTTTCTTGCTCTCTATCCCACTCCCTCTTTGTGTGTGTGTGTATAATGTCAGATACAGTGTTAGATAGTTTTCAACTTAAACACCTTGTACATCTTAAAAGTCAATTAAAGCTCAGTGTTGTTGAGGTGAGGTAGTCTGAATTGGGACCTAAACTTGATAACTGAGGGAGGCCACAGTGCAGAAGAGAGGCTGAAGAAAAATTGTCTGAGAAGTGTAGATCTTGTGGTTCTTACCCACTTACCCAAGTCGTAGCAATAAAATGCAGGTCTTGTTCCCGCGCACCTATATAATAATGCCTTTAAAAATGTGATGACTTCAGGCACAAATGTTCTCCTGATAGTAAGCCCTGAATAGTAAGCCCTGAAATTGGAATGGTTTACAGACATCTTTCCAACATCTGACTCTAAACTGTTTTTTTTTCAAGTAACTGCTTAGCAGCAACAGCTTTCTGAGAGATAAGCTCTTTAACCACAGACACAGCAACCAAGTTTTATTTCCAAGGTTTATTTATTTATTTAGATAGGCTGCACTGCTGCCAATTTGTCAACACAGTAAACCTTGCAGGAACAGTGTCAACGACCTTATTGTTATGAGTGTGGCCTTTGGTGTGCATGCTTAGGCCCTATAATAGATTATTAATAGTGAACGTGAATGGTATGTCTCTCGACAGTTAAACTTATGAAGTTGCCGCCCTGTCCTGGCATTACTGGGACAGTGATTCAGATTCCATGAAGCTTAAGTACCAATACTTTCATTTGTTCTGCATTGTGGTGCCACAGATTATGACTAAGAATGCAGTTATGTCCAGAATAAATGCCACAGGTGGTAGAATCAACAGCAGAGATATTTGAGTTTGGTTCTCAAGCCTCTCCTGTGTCTGGGGGAAACACCTTTAATTGCTGGGTGATTGACAGCTGGAGAAACAGGCAAAGTCATGCAGGTTAAGCATGGGACAGGCTTATGAATGAGTATGTGTGTGTGTGTGTGTGTGTGTGTGTGGGGGGGGGGGGGAACTGCTCCCTTGATTGATTCTCTTGGAATGCATTGTTGCAAACTGACCAACTAAGAATTCCTTCACCTGAGAGTAAATAATAGCTTCCTGTAATGGGTTGATGTGTCAGATGCTTCAAAGGCAAATTTAATTGCGGTTGTTCTCTTGTCACTCGAATAATCTGCGGATTATGCTCTCAGATTAACACACCCAACAAGCACACAGACATATTGTCAGTACTCTCTGAAATACACAGCACAAAGTAAAAAAAAATGTGAGATGTAGAATTGTAAGCATGGATTGTGTGTATGTATGTGTGTGTGTGTGACTGTGCGTGCATGCATGCGTAGGCCAGATGATAATGATAATGCATGAGAGTACAGTATGTTCTGCTTGTGGACAACTGGTTCTGTCTGGATTACAGAGCAAATCAGGCCTGCAGACATTGTGGGTGCAGCGGACAACCTGGACAATGATGAGGAGCCCCGCAAAGGTAAGACAGACAGATGTTTCTGCAAAGCAAAAAATGCCATGGCTTTATGCCATGCCACAAGCCATCTTTGCAGCCCCAGTGCCAGTGTGACACACTGACTTCCTCTTTGGCACGGCCTCCAGCAGAATTTAAGTAATCCATGACAGCTTAAGTTGAGGAACTTGACAATTTAGAGACTGAAAAATGTGTATGGTGATTGTGCAGTGGCTAAGAAGCTGGTGGTTAGATGGTGTGTGGGTTCAGTTCCCAGCCAACACCATTACAATACCATTACCATTGTACTCTTAAGCAAGGCACTTAACCTTAAGTTGCTACAGCGTGGCTGGCATTGTTCAATTAATGTTTTTAAGTCAACTGGGAGTGTGAGCCAAATGAATTAGTAATAAACAGGAATTTAAAAAATGGAAAAGCTCATGCCTTATTAATCTAATTTTCATTTTGTTGTAAAAGCAGCAAAATGAATTGAAACTAAATGTGTTGATAATTTCATGTGAAGTGTCAAACCACCACGAAGAAATCTGGTATTCTCAGAAGGTGGTTAAGTTAAGCAAACCTGGGCAAGTTAAGCCAAAGGTAGTAAACCTAAACCTAAACAAAGCAAACAGGCTATTCCATTAGCAGATTTGCCACACTCTCTAGGTTAACTTATTGCCAAACCCCCCAGATGAAAATTAGTAGTTACCCAAAAGAGGACATCTGTTTCAGCCAGACCAGCAAGACTAGCCTTGCAGGTGAAGCTGATATTGCAGTGAAAGCATTCCTGTTAAGTTATGGACACTCATATCAAACAACAAAACACTTGTACCAGCAGTGCTTAGCTCTCTGTTGACATTCACCGCTCTGTTGCCATTCACCTCTTGATCAGATTAATAGATGTGATTGTAGATTTATCTTTAATAAAAACAAATAACAAGTGTCCTGCCTTTCTCTCTCTCTCTCTTTCTCTACATGTATCTCTCCCTCCTCCCTTCTCTGTTTTTTCCCCCATTTCTCTCTGTCTCTCTATCTTTTCCCCCGTTCCTTTCTCCTAGGAGGCTCAGAGTGCAAGGATACAGAGGAGGAGTTTCACCAGCGTGCTCAGGCCAGTTGGGTGCAGCGCATGGTCACGTCCATCTTCAGCGACTCGGCGCTCTTCAACACCCGCGAGGGCCGCGCCGGCAAGGTGCACAACTTCATGCTGGGCCTCAATCTCAACACCTCCATGCCCTTCTCGCCCTTCAGCGACTACATGTGCTCGCCTGTGGCTGAGGAGGAGGTCGACGCCGTCACAGGTGGGGTCAAAGGTCAAAGGTTAACCACCAGAGACATTTTAATAGCCCGTAACGGGGCTCTGCTATTGCTGTCTAGTGGTGCTCTCACTAAGGTCTCATCTGCAGCGCAGACTGAATGGCAATCCTCATTTTGTTAGTCACTTTGGAAAAAGAGTCTGCTGAATGTATGAATGCACGTGTAAATCTCAAATATGTTCTCATAGTGGAGAGGAAATTGTGGCTGAACACCAATGCCCCTTCTGCCACATCTTGAAGCCCTAGACCCTCAACTACTTAACAGGCATGAATCAGACAGATGAATCATGAAGTCGATTCAAGTGGCTTTCGTTGTGCATTACTGCAATAAACCATGATTAATAAAAGAGAGCAATTGTGTGGCAGCAATGAAAAACACAAGAGGCTATGGAAAGTTTTCCCACATTCCCTGAAAACAGAAACAAGACAAAAACAACTTTCCTCAACAATTCAAACATTGATAGATATAATACGTCAGAGGACTCAGTGGGCTTAGTCATTGGACACAGACTTAGTCATCTGTTGGACACTGACCATCATCAAAGTACGAGTACACAGCCAAGTCTCTGAGTCTTAGAAAGAGGTAATTGCACCCTAGGAGCTCAATCTCATGTAGCGTGAGACTGCTCTACACTGCTTCCAGAACTGTGTGCTTCCCCACGGCCCTTTGCTGTTTCCCCAGGCTGCTGGTCTAGAGCTGAACAGTCTGGTAAATGAACCTTCAGCCTGGCTCAGCCTTTGCTGCTGTGGTTTATGATGATTGACCCACACTAATAATGGGTCAGATGCGGTATGGAGCTGCTTCCATAACAAATACCAGGGAAGCTGGAGTCCTCCATTGTGAGAAAGTTAGAGCTAGTTGAGTGAATTTTGAAGTCAGAATTCCAGACCTCAACACTCTGTGAAAACTTCCCCCAGACTCCTGTGTTGGGTAATCTAAGAAGCATAGGCCAGACTATGCATATGACGAATTTAGCACTACACCTCAAAGTAAAGTTGGTAAAGTTCTTACAAAATATGTAAGGGATAATGAACAACATGGTGTTTGAATATCAGAAAATAATGCACGTTCGAGGTGGTAATGAAATTTTGTCACATGGTCTTAATAGTATCCTACTCACACCACTGTTGCCATGTTTGCGTTATGTGGTTTTGCTATTTAGCAGCTGAATTGCAACCTTGTGTTAATGTGACAGTTAATTTGAGCTTACCAATGAGTTAGGTGAATTGATGTACAAGTGTAATATGGCCAGAAAAGTGAAACGACTTCATAGGTGTGCGGTTAACAGAAAATAATGCACATTTAGACAATCAAAGACATATCATAGCCTGGTTGTCACAACCGCTTCAATCTAAAGATGAGGGCCAGATGTACAAAGAAAGAGCACCTGTTTTCAGATGTTAACGCACCTTAAAGAGGATATAGATTGGATGAATGGAGTATTGTACCTTGTTCTCTGATGTTAAAATATAAAATATATTCAACTTTCATTGATGATCAAAAATAAGCTCAAAGGCAATTTTACAAGCCCAATAAAAAACTTATATTTACACTGTAAATGGTTCTTTTGGCTAAATGGCACCCTCTTTGACAACTACAATTGAACTACAGTTCCTGATTGCTATTTGACATCACATGTAGGCTTTGCTCTAAGTTCAAGATTTTCATGTGAAAGAATGCTCAACCATGCCCTCATGTTTAGCTATGTCCTCAAGTTCATGATAGCTCTTTGGCCATGCACAACCTCTTTGAATTCATCAAAGCCAAGGCAAAAATGTTTTTTCCATTCTATGTCTCCTTTAAAACATGGCATTGGATGTACGAACAGAGTGTGAAGCTGGTGACAGCGCAGATTGCCTCTCAGAGAAGCATATAATTGCAACCTGTGTATTTCCTGCTTATGGAAATGCATTTACAGGAAGGTCAAGGGGAAAATAGGAGGGAGACACAACTAACATGAGAAGCATTAAGAGCGAATGATTAGGTATTAAGGTCATATCTCTTTCATAGCTCAATTTTACATTACATATGTGAATAACTTGATTTGTTTTTTTAACATAAAAGCACAGCACAAGAACTCATGGCCTGAGCTAAAACACTGGGAAAGGTCTGAAGGAATTCCAGTCAGACAAAGCTTTGTCACGCCATGACTGATTGTCTGCTCACTGACCTGTAATAGTGACTAGTGGTTTTCTGTAGCATCACTAAGACAGGACATTACACTGAACAAGATAAGGGAGCACTTAAAATCTCACGAAAGATAAACATCCTTGGTATTTGAAGGGATTTTTGGAAAAAAAACACCTTCTTAGCAAACTTGTATCTTGCAATGTTGTAATTTTATCAGTCACCGATTATAGTCTGTAGAGTCTTTTTCCTCTTTTCAACAATCAAAGATTGTGATCGTGATAAGAATCTGATATTCTTGGCCGTTTATCAAATGATTTCCTTCTTCTAAACTCAGTTCCTAGCCTGGGTAGTCCTTTCTTAGAAATTGCTTTCTGAGGCGTGGCGTGGTAACTTCATATGTATGGAAATCTGAGTGTGACAGTTGACCAACACACACACACACACACACACACACACACACACACACAGACACAGACACAAACACACACAGACATACACTGACCTTATCCATCCAGCTGCATGATATCAGCCTGAGGCACAAGTTTATACTAGAATACACGCACACACACACATTCAGCCATATATGCACATCCACACATCCATCCCCCTTCACCAACTCCTTTGAAGCATTAGAGCGATGACTACTTTCAGGATGGCACAGCATGGTTTGGTCAAAGTCCAACAGAGGTATTTCATTTGAAGCTGTTTTGCATAGCTGCAGTGTTTGCCCCACAGCACTTTTCTCTTTATTCAGATCAGAGAAGAGAGTTTAGAGTCAGAGCAAGATTGAATATCTATTCAGCGTATGTGTATGTGTGAGTGTGTGTATGTGTGTGGGCCAAAGGCAACAGCCAGAGAAACTGCCCTGTAATGGGAAGCCTGGGTAATGATGGCCTGTCCCCTTTGATTATTACTGAGATTTCTAGAATGGTCAGTATTGGCTGGACTGAATGGTTTCTACATCAGGTTACAGTCTACAGCTGTACAGCTACAGTCAGGTTTACTGTATGCTCCTCTGTTAAAACTATTTTTTAAAAATAGTTTAAACTATTTTTGAAACTTTCCCAGACCCAGACGAGTTTGACCGCATCTATGAGCCTCTGGACGTGAAGAGCAAGAAGATCCATGTGGTGGACAGCGGCCTGACCTACAACTTGCCGTACCCGCTCATCTTGCGACCCCAGCGGGGTGTCGACCTCATTATCTCCTTCGACTTCTCTGCCCGGCCCAGCGACTCAAGCCCGCCCTTCAAGGTCAGACAGGAGCCAGCACGCACACACACACACACACACACAGGCATGCACATTCATTCTACCAGAAATGTTCACACTGAAAACATGTATATAGATGTAAATGGATGTATTGTGTTTAGAGAGTTGCACCAGATCCTCTTCTTACTCCCTGTGTGTTACTGTAACAGGAGCTGCTGCTGGCTGAGAAGTGGGCTCGCATGAATAAGCTGCCCTTCCCCAAAATCGACCCCAAAGTGTTTGACCGCGAGGGCCTGAAGGAGTGCTATGTCTTCAAGCCCAATAAGGATGACAAGAACTGCCCCACTGTCATACACTTTGTGCTGGTTAACATCAACTTCAGGAAGTTCAAAGCCCCTGGTATGTATGTGTGTGAGTCTATGTGTGTGTGTGTGTGAGTTTTTATGTATTGCGACAAGTGAGGGAAAGCATTTTTTAATTTGTTACTTGCATAACCCTAACCTAATGAACTTGTGATAGCATCAGGATGTACCTCTCTTAAGGTTAGAGTGGGATGTCAAGAGGTGCATTCCAGGGCAGACCGCCCTTCCGTTTCTGTGTGTGTATGTGTGTGTGTGTGCGTGCATGTGTGTGCGCATACGTATGTAATGTGTGTGTGTGTAGTCTGTGTGTGTTGATAGTAGGTGGGTATGCTTACGTAAATTATTAGACCCATGTTTAGAGTTTACAACCATGCATCTGTGTGTGGGTCCTCTTAGGTAAAATTATGGCCCACTAAAACTGCTGTGGGAATCTCTCACAACTGTGCAACACTGTTCAGAGTAAACATGATACATCACTGGGGACACACACAAATGGATGCATTTAAGGAACTTCAGCGAAAAAGCATCTTCTCAGTCATGCAGTTTCTTCATTTGTAGTGACCCCTGTGCATGCAGAACTACAAGGACACAAATCCCTTTTTACAGCTTTCATACTACTTCATTACCCCTATATATAGCCTCCTCAAAGTCTGAATACTGCTTCTGTCATTCCCCTACTTGAACAAACTCTTAGTTTGTTTTATAGTAATGCAATTAAGCAAAAATCAGGGATACTCTGTCACCTCTTGGGGTGTTTAGAAGACTAAAATATTAATAGCAGGACAACAGGCTGCTGGATTTTTCCTATCATATTCGTTTTCTATCACTTTTGTTTTAATTGGGCCTTCATCTATGTCATCCTTGATGCAGGAGTTCCCAGAGAGACTGAGCAGGACAAGGAGTTTGCCGACTTTGACATCTTTGACGATCCCAACACGCCATATTCCACCTTCAACTTCCAGTATTCCAACCAGGCTTTCCGGCAACTGCACAACCTCATGGAGTTTAACACACTCAACAACATTGAGGTACAGCAAAAACCACATCTCCTGTGGTCATTCAAAAAAAACAGGCAGGATTCCCGTATGGTACTTATAACCATCCAAATAACTTCATGGGCCTGCTAGGAATGCACTGCTCTCTAGCTGTATATCAACTTCATATGCAAATCACCTGTGCCTTTCCATTGAAGGCATGTAAAGCATGCAGACAAAGCCTGGTATTGTGCACACTCACCACCACATGAAACGAAACTCATGGACTCATTGAAACTCACAAATTTGACCATGGCTGTACTCAGACTCTAATTTTATGAAAGAGAACAGTGCTGGCAGTGGAGGCAGTGGTATTGTTTTCAGGGTGCAAGTATGGGAGTATTATGATAGTCTAACTACGGCCTGGGTCACTACGTGGGAAGGATGTTGTGTATGTTTTTCCTCAGCTGGGTGAGGTAAAAGTTTCTTTTTTGTGAGTGCATATTTTGCCGCATGCATCAGCGATTGTGTCAGTGTGAGCTAGCTGTCTGCCTGAGGCATTCATATCTTCCTTGCACTCTCTTGGGGATGGGAGGAGATAAGAGGGTGAGGACGTCAGCCACATTGCAGACCTAATGAAAAATTATCTAATTAATTTGAATTGAATCTTGTTAGAGCTGAAACAGCATTCACCCTCATCATGCTGCCCCAGCAGATGTCATTATAAATCAACATTTTAACACAGACAGCTTTTTTGGTGTCTCTGGAGTTGAAAAATGCATGAAGCCAATATGTGTATGACAACTCATTACTCATAACACACTTGCTACCTCATTGCGACATCTGCAGTCGATACTGGTGACAACAACATACCTGAGTCAAATTCAGGGTGCCTGTAACACTAAATTTAGTAGGCTGACGACACAAAATAACTTGTTTACCAGAAACATGTCAGTTTCTTATGTCCGGTGTGTCATATCTATAGGGATTTTTCCCCTGAGATGTTGTTTTGTTTGTATGCAATATTATTGTAATTTCCTGATTATTGACTGAGGCTAATACATTGATTTTGCTAAATTTGATCATCATGGTTAATACATGTGAGGGCTATATGATTTCATTTCTTTTTATTGTTCTACTTGATCTGATTGTGAATAGGTAATGTTTAGTAAACTGAGGTTAATACATGGGTGAGGTTAATACAAGTTTGGGGCCAATACATGTTTTTTATTTTTTCATTTGCATAAAACACCAGCCTGAGGTTTATACATGGTGCAGCTTATATTCGGGAAATTACTGTAATATTCCCCCATCTCATGCCAACATGTGTGTCTGCTTCTCCCCTCAGATTATCAAAGAGGCGATAAAGGACAGTGTTGTGTACCGTAAGGAAAACCCAGCACGCTGTTCCGTCTCGCTCTCCCTGAACGAGATCCAGAACAAGAAGTTCCTGAAGAGAGATACCCGAGCAACAGCACGCAAGTGAAGCCCCGCCCCTAATGGTGGCAGCAGTGACCTCTTGTGACCTTTCATGACCTCCTCTGCCAGACCTCCACAGTGGAGGGGTTAGGGGCAAGTGGGAGCTACTGCTGCTGGTCGTTTCCTGTTTCTCTGGTCTGGATGATTCTCTCAGCTGACTGTGCAGCCTTCTTCAGAGTATTACGGAGAGGGCATCTATGGACATTTCACACACACACCCCCCCCCCCCATCAGTGAACAGCAGCTTGAACTCTTCTGACACCTAAGGAAGGACTGTATTTGGATTCTGACCATGTGTGGGCTGAGGAAGTTGGACTTTCCAAATGACACGCTTAAGGAAATTCTTGAATGGAGAATTGTAGCAGTGGATTAAGACTGGAAAAACACATGCAAGCACACACACACATACAAACACAACACTGAATGTGCGTCATTTTCTGGGGTGTGGGATGTGAGGAACCCTACTAAGTGTAGGAAGTTTAAAGATGTTCACTCACGTTCATGCCATCTAGTCATCCAGATAAACAAAGCTCTTACTTTCCATCTGTTTTATCTGAATCAAATGAGTTGAGAAACTAGTTTTGTTTTGCTTGTTGCTTTTGAGGAGTTAGTAAACATTCTCTTCACCTCAGTGTGTTTATGAAAGACTGGGGGTGGTTTTAGAGTGGGTCCCTTTAATAAAAAAAAAACATGTTGCTGAAACCATGGAAACCATGGTGTGTGACTTTCTTCCTTTCATTTTTGCCCTCTTTTCCTCTCTCTCTCTATCTGCTCTGTCTCCATCGTGTGGTCTCAGAAGCTTAGAAGGTTAGAAGGTGTTTGCGGTTGGCTTGTCTGTTATTACAGGTGTTTGCACATTCATGCTGTGTCATTTCCTCTATTTTAACTGGATGACCCAAACAATTCAGAGCAAGAGAGTGAGAGAGAGAGAATTTCCATTTTTCACAGCATGTATATGACTGTGTATAGAGTGTATGTGCAGTGTGTGTATATGTGTGTGTATATGTGTGTGTATGTGTGTGTGTGTTTGGCTTCATGTTAATGGAATCTATGGAATATCACAGCACACTTTGGCTTACCGGAATTCATCTGACACTATACGTACATACATTATGTACGTACACACGTACATACATATACAAACATACATACATGCAACTGCTGTACATAGCATGCTGTCTCCCCATTTTGTGGTTTGTGGATTTTTTTTTCAGATTTTCTTTTCCATCATTTAAATTATTCCAAGCATTTGAAAAACACAGGGAGTCATGCATCATTCTCATCTGTTGTACAATACAAAATCATCATATGTCATCCAGGTGGACTCAAGTTATGATCTTAATATTATGAGAGAATTGATCCTATCGTAGCTTTTTTATATTGTAACTGTGCCATAAAGTGTGGCACCCTATTAACTTTATTTTAGACTTTTCCACTTTAATTCTCATTGTGGCACTAATAGTTGTTGTTGTTATTATTATTATTATTATTATTATTGTTATTGTTATTATTTTCTAATAAGTACTGTGTGTTTACATTAAAAGAGAGTTGTAAAATTAGGAGTAATATTGAGTAAATTCATAGATGGTTTCGACTGGCATAATAAAACTGTGACCAAACATTTGTTTGTTGACCACATGCTTTTTCTGCATTATTCTGTGTCAAGTCAAATAAGTTTTACTCAGTATACTACCTCAGAGTCATTTGAAGGTAACTTCGCTGTTGGCAAGCCGATGATGCACGTCAATAGCCTTTGTATAAAATTGTGTTTAATACAATGTAGTCAAGTGACTATTCTTTGGCTCATAAACAAATCCACATGTATTGGTGTGAATCAGAATGAAAGTGACTGTAAGGGTGGGCTCTGTAGTGGGGGAGAAACTGAAACGCCATAGTTACTCTTAAAAGAGTTTGCAATTACATTGATTCAGCAATAAAGTGACACCCTTACCTCACTGTACAGTAACAGATGGAGTTCAAACAACCCATTTTAGTGTGCATAACTACCACAAACTCAGCAGCACATCCGACTGCAAGTACTTTCATCACAAACATACCAAACTAAAAATTTCACACAGTAAGTCACCTTCAGTAGTTTAAGACCAGAAGCCCTTGTGTAGTTTGTCCTGTGTTAGACTATCATCCTTCAGCGCAGGTTCACTCTCAGTGTCCCTCTAATTCCCCAGAACAATGACAAGACAGACATCCAGACAGCTAGCTACAGGCTATAACTTGCAAACATTTGACAAAATTATATAAAATATAAAATTTATGTTATTGGTGACTAAAATATTGTACATATATTGTACTATATTATACTACCACAGTATACTACTACATTACTACGCCCAGCTTTGCTGTGGCTTGTTGAGTTTTTCCATCTCTACACCTGTAGGGGAAGCTGTGACTTGGATATGGACAATCTGAGGGCTGATGGGGTGGCGTTTAAAAGGAGGCCATCCCGTCTGCTCTCGCTCTCTCACCTCGGGCTCAATCGTCTGGTGCCGACCGTTTGGTCAGGCCAACGGCAGCTCTAGCTCCTTACTTTACATCTGCACTACAACTTTTCCATTACTGATATGCACAACACTTTTTTCGGTTAGCACACTACTGCTTTATTTTGTAAAATAAACATTTATTGTTTAAGCTTGCAAATCGGTGTGGTCTCCCTTCATGTCTTAACCATTTTACGAGTCAGTGGTTCTGACATATTATAAATGTGTACAATATTTTAGTGACCAGTGACTTCCCTTTTCAGTCTAACATAAAATGGCATCAAATCCATTTGTCATCTCAATCAATCCTCAATCCTGTCAATCCTCAATTCGAGGATATTTCATTGAAATGAGGAAGATGTGTTATTTCACATCACATCAGAAAACTATGAACAGGGGTATGTAAGAATGTTGGAAATGTGGAACAAAATACAGAAGAATTGTGACAGCAACAGTGAGGTTGATGAGTCAAGGATTATGGAGCTTAGCAGCATCTTGTGGTTTTGTAGAAGCATCTGGTCACCGTCTCCAAATTCAGTAGCCAACATGGAAACATGCCAAGAAGACATTTCCATCATTGCTGTTTATCACTAGCCAAAGCGATTGGAGTGTCCTAGATAAGAGTTTTAACTGAAAAAAAGCTGTTTTAATTGCAAAATAAGCTATTTGATTCCAAAGGAGTGTCTGACATAGAGATAAAAAAGTTTGACTACAGCAACTTATATTAGATATGGTGAGCATTAGATATGACTTTATGTATAGTGACTGTAGGGGGAATGGAAATGCGGAAAGGCAGAAATGCCATAGTTGCTTTATGCTACTTTTAACCACCATTAATTTTGGTACAACCTCCAAATTAATATGGATGTCATGTGGTCATATGAAGGGTAACCTCCCTAGGCTAACCAGACATCCAGTATTGCACTGTGTTATTCTGGGTGGATGGTAGGAACCACCACAAAATAAAAGCAAAAGTAGTTACCAGCATTGCTGATTGTATCGTCATCAAACACCAATTAGCATTTTCTAGCAGTGCCAATTAGGCTCTGGAGAATGTTTGGAAGGTTTAGTTGCTTTTAGGTAGCTAGCCATAGTGTTGCTTTAAGAGTTTGCAATTGGAATAATGCAGCACTATTGACACCCTTGCCTCATTGTACTGTTCACAACAGCCCTTTTTACACTGCTTACCTACCACAAACTCAAAACCTTTTCTTACTGCTAGGATAGGATATGTCTAGATCGCTTGGATACATCTATACGCTATTTTGACTTACAAACATAAAACTGTAAGAAGTCATAAATGCTTACAATATATTGCTCACAAATAGACCTCTGCAGTGACATCGGCAAAGCGTAATCGTTCATGCTGGTTCCATGCCGAAAAAGCCTATGGAATTTAACAAGTTTTTTTGATTAATCGCTGCTTTCAAACTCTGTCAAGTCATGGAAAAATCCAAGATGTTTTTGCCCACCAGCCAACTTTGATTTTTGCTAACCAGGAACTAACACAGGCTACTAGCTTCTTCGCCCACTTTGCACGTCACATTCTCTTAGTGAAGGTTGCATTACATAACGAAACGTGCACAGATGTGATGACAATAAATAATTTATCAAATGTGTGGATTTGAGATATGTAATGATTGTTGAGTAGAGAAAAAAGCCTTTACCTTTTCCTTGTGACCTTGACTGAGACAATGTGACGTACAAAACTGGTGCAGATGTATCCTGCATTAGCTCCTGGTTAGCAAAAATCCAAGTTCACCCTTATGCAGGTGATAAGGGAAAACAGCTAAGAAAAGAAAAGATAACAAAAATATAAAGGGAAAAATTGCAACTCAGACTTGTCCGTCATCCACAGAGTTTATTGTATTTTATTTAACTTTTACTTAACCAGGAAAGATCACAATAGAGAGAAGCCTCTCTTCTGCCAGGGAATACTGGTGGCAAACAAATAGTTCCAGACAATAGACAATTGTTGACATAAAATATGGACAGATAACACACCTACAGAGACAATCCCAACCAAGAAGAGTTAAAATATGCTAGTGACATGGTTCTAAAGGCAATGATACTCAGTGTACTTCAGTGTACACGGTATTACTGATACTTTTAAAAACTTGAATGGTAAAGAATTCATATTAAATGTATTCTGCAGCTCATTCCAAAGATATGCTAGCCTACAAATCTAGACAGACTTTTGCGGTAGCAAATAGTTTTGCTCAGCGAGTACGTCTAGCCATGCACCACAGGCGCCTTAGTAGGTCTACCATTGGTCTTACACAGGGTTGGTAAGACCAATCACAACAATCTATCTTTGTAGGGAATCTTTGGGCAGGCTTAGCACGATAATGATAGGGCTGTTATGGTGGCCAAGGAATAGTGATTGTTTGAATTGACTTTGACATCAACTTTGGTAGAGTTCAGCTTGGGCTTTTCTTTGAAAGTTGAGCAGAAAAAGGTACTCAAGTCGCTTCGTTCAAATAAGGTACTCAAGTCATTTTGTTTCATTTGTTTGTTTCAGTCATTGAACATTACTGTGGAATATAACATGCAGTGGTGCCGTTTGAAAGCAGTGATTATTAAAAAAAAAAAACACCACAATAAATTCCATAGGCCTTTTCGGCATGGAACCGAGGACAGGGTTTCAATCACTTTTTGGTGACATCACTGGTAAGGTCCATTACTTCCCTTTTCATTGGGACATAACGTGTTTACACATGTTACACCCAAATCTCTTAGTCATGCTGCACAATGAAATTTCATTGAAATGAGGAAGATGTGCGGCTTTGCGTCACATTAGGAAAAGATTTTGGCTAACAGGTAGAAGAATTGCCAAAGTCAGAAAGATACGAAGGAATTGTGTCAGCAGCCACAGGAATGAAGTCAGCAAAGAAAACAAATCAATGCTAGAGAATTCCCAAACCATTTCCTCTATGTTTATATCACATCAAATAGCCATATGGAGGGCTAAAACTGAAACCAGGGAAAAGCTAATCAAACTCTCTTGAAATGGTCTATTGAGTTTAGTAGCATCTTGCAGCCATGTCTCCAAATCCACTATAATATCACTATGCAAAAGTGCCAGAAAGACCACTTATCCTTATCTATCATATGTGTCAAAACTCCAATGCTACACAAGCTGCTAAACTTATCGGACAATCACATCCCTACTGGTGATAGCAGACCGTACAACAGAAAGCAGGATAAGGACAGCTACAAGAAGTCATTCTTGCCCACTGCAATAACGATGTATGATAACTCCAGTCTGGGTAGGGATACGAAACTTCTGACTGATTCTGATTGATCTGTGGCTTAGTTGGTTACTTGGTTGTTCAGAGGTTCTATCTATCTATCAAAATCTAAACAAAATTTTGCAAATCCCAGTCCTTTAACATCAAAAAGTAAACAACACATGTTTTTGAGGTGCTTACCGATGAAAAACAAAGTAAAGAAATAAACGTTGTGGCCCACTCAGAACTTCAGTTGCTTTTCACGTTTCAGCCATAACCTTCATCGGGGTAATTTTCAAGAGATTTCAGAATGCAAAATTCTACAATGACTTTGAGTCTTGAAATTCTTAAGAATTATCATGATATGATGTGATATTGTGAATATTTTATGTAAAAATTAATCTCACTGAAACTGTTAACAAAAATTTTACTTATTTTCTTTACATTGACTTACATTTAAAAGGGGTAACTGAGGGTGTGTGAAGTCTGTAGTGGAAAAAGCTGAGTAATCAAAATGCTAATTGCATCACATTCATTAAGTTGCATTACTGACACAAATATTTGTATGGACACAGACCCAAGTGCACCTATAGAAAACCATCGCCAGCTGTGAGACTGTTGGCTGCAGGCTCTAACAGTTTATCATTAGAAGCTTGAAGAGAGGTGACAACCAGCCATATGGAATCAATTGGTCTTGTCTCAGTCCAAGCATTCTCAGCCTCTTAGCTGCACAGTAATTTATTCTCTGCTCAAAGCGTAGTTCAGGCATTTGTGAGATAAGGGACAAAACTACTTTTTAAATCTTCAAAAAAAATAATTAATGATTCATGAATTTTGAATAGATACATGTGTAAATACATGGGTAACGATAGCTAATATACCATGTAAAGGAACAGGATTAAAATGGAATAGCACTTCAAAAGTCATTTTATTTTAATTTTAATCCAAAAACAGTGTTAAATCCTTTGTGATGTAATGAATGAAGGTCTTTAGCAGAGTAAAGTAGTAAAATATATTTTATACATTTATGTTATGGTTTTTATGACTTATGAATATTTTCATTTTGTACACTCCATATTAGAAATAAACATATAATTTTAGTTCCTATGCAAATAAAACATTGTTATATGTAGTACAGCTGGTAAATTGAACAAAAAGTATTTTTTCTAAAAAAGAAAAAATATATATTTTTGGAGTTGACAAACACAAAAAAAAAAAAAAAAAAAAAAAATTATAGAAGGGGAAATACTGGAAATGCTTCCTTGTGAAGTAAATAAAAAAAAAATGTTTTTAGGAGGACTTTTCAACTCAATCAGTCAAAATCTCATGGAGTTGATCAAAGTCTCATGGAGTTGAGACATTTCCTGACATTCATTTCATTCAAGACTTGAACACTGATGGCATCCTGCCCTAACCCTAACCTAAAATGCAAATATTTCTTCAATTATTCATAATTAAGATTATCATAATCGGATGACGGTGTTGACACATTAAAGCTGTGACTGCAATTACATCATTACAACATTTTTTCATTCAAAATGTTTTCAAAAATGAAATTTCACCAGTGCTACTTTTGCATACACCAAAATTAGAAAGCGCATAAACTGTGCGCTTTCATTACTGTGTTAAAAATGGAAGAAAATGGAGAAAAATGTTGACAGATTGATGTAGTGTATTATATAGGCCAATTTGTCACTAATGTTATGCTGGTGGGATCAATAAACACAATGCAATTGGGCTCTATACTGATGTGGGTCTACAGGTACATTTCCATAAATAACTTGCTCACAAACAAGACCAAAAAGACTTTGGTATAGAAAGACTAGGTATAGAAAGGACTTGTATAGCGTCCTACTTACACTTATCCATTTAAGGTTAAAATTTCTTCCCACACTGATCTCTAGTATTTTACTCCCCAAAAGGCAAGTTTATTTTTTCACAGACCCCCTGGCAATGCACTTAACCTCTTATACTTAATCTCTCTTTTATACTGCACTTTTATTACACTATTGCACTTTCAATTTAAAATAATGCCATTTTTATGTTAGCAATATGCACTCTTTGTTAGTTTCATTGTGTTGTAGCTTGAATGTTATCCTCTTTTGTAAGTCGCTTTGGATAAAAGCGTCTGCTAAATGCATAAATGTAATGTAATGTAATGGCAATGTGCTGCAGACCCCTGGGAGAAGCAATGGTTTAGAGCGGTTTCATAATTCGGTTCACTGAGGCTGCATATCTCAGTGATGAGGTATAGGCTTCTTAGCGTGTCCAGCAGCTTGAGATTGAGGGGAGGAAAAAAGTTTGCAGTCTGCTTTGACGTAACTGTGGACGTCACAACGGCTAGAACCAGACTGCACTTTGGTGTGTCCATCAATCTTGACCACCTTTATGGATGATCAGATATGAGATGAGGCACTCTTCCACCAATGCTAAAAAACAGGGCAAGGGAATGACCAAGTGAATGAGTCAGCAAAAAGTTTATTTAACTTCCTGTGATGATAGTGTGTGCGTGTGTGTGCACGCTTTTTTTGTGTGTGTGTGGTCTGACAGTGAGCGTGTGTGTGTGGGCTGAACTACATGTGAGACATTACATGTTAAAAACACAAATGATTAACAATAGTCTTTGATGCTTGAGAAAGAGTATTAGACAAAAGCCTGTCTACATATGCATTTTTGTTGCAAGTTCAATTCTGAGATGAAAAGAGAGAGTGTGTCTCTTGTGTGTGTGTGTGTGTGTGCGTGTGTGTGTGTGTGTGTGTGTGTGCCAAAAGGTGTGTGGCAAAAGGTGTGTGGCATAACTTTATTATGTTTTCTGCTTGCACTGATGCCTTGCTGCAAAAAGAGTTGAAAGTTAGGGTAAAGTAAACTGCTGCCTTTGTGAGGCACTGTATGAGCCTGTGGGGAATGGGAGAAGTTAAGAACTGCACTGTTTCTGGGCTGAAAAGCAGGTCTTTCAGGACAGTTTATTGCCTAGACTCTTACTCCATCTGCTGGCAGCGTCGTCTTCATAGTTCAGATTTTCAGACTTGTGTTGTATGCCTTTGCAACTGAGTTAATATGTTTTGCCAGTATCATAGCCTGAAAACTATGAGACTCACAGCCTCTCTAGCCTATTCAGTGATCAATATGTCTATTCTTTCTGATCTGGCTCCAAACCGTGCCTCACTACATAACACAATGGTTGCACCACCACCGATAGAGGCGCTCTTTGCGGAAGTAGCTGGAATGCTGACGCGCTTTTTGACAGAGGAAGGAAGAGAAGTCGAGCCACCCGACAGCCTTCCATAGCATTTGTTAAAACAGTTTGCCTTGTGTGTGTTGCTTTAAAACACAGAATCATGTCGAAAAACACAGTGTCCGATCGTTTCAGGAAGGTAGATGTGGATGAATACGACGAGAACAAGTTTGTAGACGAAGAGGATGGGGGCGAGAACCAACTCGGTCCAGATGAGGCAGAAGTTGATTCCCTTATCAGGCAATATCCTTTAAAATTCATGACCACATTTTTATGCATTTGATAGGTTTGGGTGCAAAATCATGACAGCTATTTATGCCTGCAGATGCTTTGTTGGTGAACATGCAATGTAATCCATAGTACTGACTTGTTATGACTGAATGTGACTAGCTGTTACGCTAACTTAGCTGTAGGGTGTGGTGGAGCAATGCCTACATTTTTTCTCCCTTTACTTGCTTGTATTGTTCATATCTTAAGGAAACCCCGGAATATTAGTTTGATTGCTCTCTGTACTAGTGTATTTGAGTGCAAAGAGAAACTTCATGAAATTGTTACACAATGTGCTTTCCGTGTTTAGAGGATGTGAATGAATGGACAAGTGCTGCAGCTAGCCGCTTAACGTTGTTAGCACTCCAACAGTGTAGGATGAATTACTTGCTGCTGGTAGTGGCGAAATTGTTAGTGCTCAGAATATTTAATTAGTCAGACTGATGTCAAGCCTGCCGCCTTGCAGTATGAAGTGTTTCGAACCAGTCTAACGGCACAGGGCCGCTAACAGTGAAGCTACAGTGCATAACTTAGTCTTTTACATAAGCAAGTATTCCTAAATCCCTAAACTTGGCAAATTACGAAGAAAATAGCTTTAATATAATGTGGCGTTTGAGTTGATGGTTTTCCGGTCTTATTTAGTAGCAGGGAGAAAGGCGAGTTTACCGTGTAGCTAACCCGAGACATTTCAGTGTAACGCTAACTTCATCTGCCCAGACTTGTCTTAAAATGCATTCCACAATTGTAGGTGCTTGTAGGCACGTGCCCCTTCCCTTTATATGCATTAAATGCATTATGATTTGCATTCATATTTACATTAAACAGCGTTGTTTGATAATCTAAAGCTTGTTACAGAATGTTCCTCTCTGCAGGTAGCTGAATTCTGTGATGCGCCCGGAATAGCTTCAATATGAGGAAGTTGAGTTTTCAGTCCATATATGTCTGTATATAACTAAAGAGGTACTTCCTGTTTCACTAAGACAAGATTAGGCCACATGAAGTTGGCTTGAAATTATTTTCTCTCGGTGCGGGACTATTTTTCTTTTCCTCCAGTTACTGACTAGGTTGGGATCTTGGGGTTGCCTTTAAAGTCCAAGTGTGTGTTGGTGATTGGTAAATCTCTTGTGAAGTAGGCAGTTTGGCCCTACTGATATGCTAACCATCCTATGTGGAGGTAATTTCTGCTTCCAATGCTAACAAGGACATTGCACATAATAAGTCTCAAAGGCTCAGCACCTGTCAGATGTGATGTTATGTATTTGTTTTGCCATCTGAATGACTCTTAGAACATGAATGCATCAAATCCCTGCTTTAGTGCCTTATGATACCAGTCACTCTGTGGAGACACGAATAGAAGCGTCTTTTATAAGCAGTGTCATCCTTTCTTTTTTAATGTAGCCTATGTTATTTAACATGTCTGTCACTTACGTTTCTTTGAATGGAGAGTCTTGCAATAAAGATTGTGGTGGTGGTTGTAGTATAGTGTGTACATTGAATGCCTCAAAACTTTTTTGCTTAACTCACTTGTTACGGGAAATCTGATGGGTGCCCTGCAAGCTGTCCTAAAGAACCCACCAATCAACACAAAGAACCAGAATGTCAAGGTGAGTTCAGTAAAATTGGGTAGTCTGTAAAGCATTGAAGGATCGTTTCCTTTGAATAACAAGAAATGCAGTGTTGCCTTAATGCTGTTTTTATATAAAATGTGAAATGGCCAAAGTTTCTTTGGAATTTGATCTTTCAGAATGTTTTAAAAATAGCCTCAAAGCAAATAGTGTAACTTTTGTGATGGTATGACAGGTGATATACATTATACAACGGAAGCTGGTGAATAAGGCCTTTATAAATAGTGCTATGTTTAAAAGCAGATGTGCTCTTTCTTTGAATTAGGCTGCATAGGTTACGCTTTAAAACCAAGAGACTTTTAATCTGCCCCAGTCTCAGACTCAGACTGCTTTATGTTGTGTTTTGTCTCAAAGTAATGGCAGAAATAATAAATGGAAGGGAAGTGTTTGTGTTGACCAGGGGTTTGTTTCATTTTTGATTAAATCAACCGAGGACTTTCATGAGGTTCCAGGAGAGTGTGCATTTATGTGTTTGTCTGTGTGAGTGTACCTGTGTGTGTGTGTGTGTGTGATTGAGTGAGTGAATAAATGAGAAGTGAGATTATTGTGGCTAAATACATCCTGAATGCATTAGAACATTATAACGTCAGTTTGAGCTGTTGTTATATTTGTGACTTAAATCCTACCTTGAGTTTTGTGTTTTGTTGTGTTTGACATGGTTGTGTCATGTTGTGCGGTGCTGCAGGACCGTGCCGAGGGCCTGGTACTGAAGGTGCTCAGTTCCTTTAAGAGCAGTGACATCGAGAAGGCAGTGCAGTCACTCGACAAGAGCTCTGTGGACTTGCTCATGAAGTACATCTACAAGGGTTTTGAACGGCCCTCAGAGAACAGCAGCGCTGTGCTTCTGCAGTGGCATGAGAAGGTGAGTGAGAAGGGTGTGACCCTTGACCCCTAAATGTAGGTAGAGAGTAACATCTGGATGAAATAATGCTCATAGACAAACAACACACACATACATACATACATACATACATACATACACACACACACACTCTCTCTCTCTCTCTCTCTCTCTCACTCTCTCACTCACTCACTCACTCCAACCATATCCATCATAGGGCCCTATAATTTCTGCGATATGGAAAACACAGACGGAATCACAGAATCCAGACATGGAAATAAAGAATCTTTCAAAGAATCTGTAGGTTATAAAGAATCTGTATAATAAGCAGGATAATGTATTTTCCACTGGTCATTATAGCAAAATATTTCCCTTCAATACATTATCCGTTACATACACATACAGATTTACAGGCTACTCTATGTTTGGTATAGGCTAAGAGAGGGCAGGGTGCATGGGCATGTGAGTGTGGGAGAGCATGTGGACTGGCCCTCTGACCCCATGACCCCCATCTGACATGACTGGGCCTCAAGTCAAAGAAGTTTGTGGGGAAAAAAATAAAATGGATTTCATAGGGCCCTACCATAATTTAGATTTTTAGTCTGGTATTGTAGTTATGCTTGACTACGCACATCATATGAATTATAAAAAAATGTTATTATTATTATTATTGGTAGTAGTAGTAAGATTTTTCATGTACACATACTAACGAGTAAATAAAAATGTCTTGTTTTGTCTCCCTTTCTTTCCTCTCCATGCTGTCTCTCTCAGGCTTTGTCAGCAGGAGGGGTTGGCTGTATAGTGAGGGTACTGACAGCCAGGAAGACCGTTTAACTAACTGTTGGGATACTCTCTGCCAGACACCCCCCCCCCCCCCCACACACACACACACACACACACTCAAGCACACATTCACAAACACACACATAAACACTCACAGGAGTAAGAGAGCTGGTACTTTTATACAGGGTCCTGTGGTGAAATGCTGTCTCCTCGTATCTCATTCTGTATCTCTTTAGTTTCCAAGCTATTTAACAGACCTTTTACGCACACACTCCCACCCCCCAAACACACACACACACACACACACACACACACACACACACACACACACACACACGCGCTTCATTAAGCTTTCAGGCCATCTGTGTTCTATTTACACCCATATACACACATATTGTACTTACTCACACAAACAGCAGTGCCATCACTTATATTCTTTTTTAGCTTCGCTTCTCTCAGGAAAGCCTGTCGGCTTGTCACCTTAAGTTTAAAACCTGCAGTTTTATGGGTTTTTTTTATTACTACGCCACATTTTTAACAAATTGATGGTGTTGGACTTTGGAGACTGCTTCCTCAAACTCCCGCTGCCCCACTAGTCAATTGTGGTGCTGATTCTGGAGGGATCGGGGACTTAATGGGCCGTGCACCAAGGGGAACCGTTCTCCAGCCCCAGTCATAACAGTCCACTGACCACTGCTCCAGTAGACAGAAATGTCTTTGAGACTTGATCAGATATCTAGAACTTCAGTGTCAGTGGGACACCCCCCCTCCATACACACACAGTTTCCACCTCACCCCCTAGTGTGACTTGTGTTTTTGCAAGTGTAAACCAACAGTTGTTGCCGTCTTATGACGGGAGTTTTTAGAATGTTTCATCCACTTAACTGACCGCACTGTGGGTGTCTTCTTAGAAACCTCTGGCATGCCTCTTTGTTATGTCTTTCTCTCTCTCTCAGTGTCGGTCTGTTATTTTCTAGTCTCTGTGCAAGCAGATGGGACACATCTGCTGTCTTACCAGTAACGCCTCTTCATGACCTCTGGACACAGGAGTGCTACACTTCCTATGAAACAACAACAACAAGAAATTCTATCTAAACTCAAACTCAAACGGTGCTTCTTGGATTTAGCCAGTGTGGTTTACAGTACGCATCCCTTTGTAGTTCAGCAGGAGGAAGTGGGGGTGGGGGGTGGTCACCAGAGGATTGAGTGGCAAAGTGAGCAGTCTACGAACGGGGAGATTGGTGGGGGGATACAACGACTGGCCAGCAAGGGATTGAGATTGGAAGACAGGAGGGGTAAGGGTCAGTTGGCAGTGTGTATGAGCTGCTCTCTGGGATTAGGATTAATACCCATGATGCTGCGTGCTCTCTTCTCAACAACGTGTTTAATCCTGGCTCCCATCATGCAATAGGGGCATTAGCTAGCTTAGAATTCATGATCTCCCAGACATCAATCTTAATACACAGCATCCACCTGCACACTCGCAAAACAAAACAAAACAAAACAAAACAAAAAAAAACTTTTGTATTATTGTTAGTTTGTATTAGTTTTCTTTTAACAAGTTGAGTTAATCGAGTTGCCTGGGCCACAGCTGTCGAATCAGATGGCTACCGCCCGGGAAGATTCCAGGTGTCTTGACATCACATCCTGTCAAGAGTGCTTGGCCCTAATCCCTCTGTAACCTAATGGTTTGATGGATTTTGAGCGGTGATGGGCATTAACTGTGTCTGTGTGTGTGCGCATGTAAGTGAGTGGTTGTGCTTGATTCACTTTTCTTGGGCCTTTAAATGCCAGAGTTGTACAATGGATTCCACCCATCTCTCTGTTTGTTGTCATGTCTTTCTGACTGCAGATCCAGGAGTGTCAGTGTTAATCCATGTCGGATAGTGTGTTAGGGACCACGTCTAAATGCCATTGTTTTCTTTTTCTTTTTTGGAAAGGAGCATCATGTTATTTTTGTTTTGTTTTTTTTTACTTTCCTGCAACCTTTCCACAATGTACTTGCACCCAGCTGCCATTGCAGGCAAAAATGTCATGATCATGTGACCAAATACGGAGGAAGAGGAAAAAAAAAAAAAAAACGACAATAACCAACCAACCACAGTGTACCAAACTGGTGTAAAGATTGCCTTACGTAATATTCCTTTTTTATGTTTGTGCTTTTGTGGTGAAATTAAAAGATTTATAAATATGGACTCGATGTTGAGTTTGATGAATATTCTACACATAGTTTTTTTTTTTGGATCATCATATCATACTCGCTACTAAAGTTCACACTTGTTGATGTGTGTTGTACATTTATTGTTTCATTTTTTTTTACAAAAAAAGACATGAATGGGGTACAGTATAGAATCATATTACAGAATAAAAACACTTATATACAAATATTCAAAATAGAATACATCTTAGGTACTGACTGGCATCTGTGTGGTGGTATGCGAGACAGTAGGAGTAGTGGACTGAAGTAATAGGGCTATCTGAGGAGAAGCGTACACACACACACACATACAAGTGAAAGCGGTGGGGCTTTTACACACTGGGCTTGGATGCTTACCTGAGGTTGAGTGCCAAATGGGTGGGAAGAGGGACAACCCAAGCCCATTGAAGTTTTCACGTCACCTACACAAGCACTTTATCTCTGATTCAACGATGTCCCCTCTTGCTGATAGACTGACATGGGGGGGGGGGGGGAAGTGTCCACCCTAATCCCCATCCATTTTCAAGCATATATTAATAAGTTAATAGGTAGATGTAGCCATTTGGTTGCATTTTTTGTCTCTATCTCCATCCTACAACTTGAAACATGTAGGCAATTTTAGCTATTTGGTTCTGCCTTCATCCATGTTATCACTTGAAGCTCCTTGTGCAGGCTGACGACAGGAGAGACGCTCGGTAGACCTCCAAGGCACCACAGGAAAATGAGGAGTTACGCTCCATAACTGCATAGTTGGCAGTTTCTCTAACAGGTGGTTGTATCTTTGGATTCAACTTTTTACCTTTGTTCAAGTGGCGGATGTCCAACAAAATGATCATACATGCACACATATATACACACACACACATTCATTTACACACACTCACAAAAAATACACTCAACCTTTCTCAACTTTTGCTGAGAAAGTGACATTACTCTGTGTCCATTCTCCATCCTTTTTTCTCACACTTCCTTTATCTCTCTCCTCCCCTGCGCCATGGTAAAGTGCTCCTTTAATAGGGATAGGCTGACACTGCAATGTAGACAATAAACGTGGTGTGGTAGTCGATGTTGCCATCGGTACCGTAAGAGAGTGCCCGCACCTTCATGCGGTAGGTGTGCGGCTGCCGCAGGGGTCGTGTGGTGAACAGCACCCCCTTGAGGCCCTCATCGCGCAGTGCAAACGGCATTTCCTCGTCCTGTTCCTCCAGTGCCTGGAAAGTGGTGCGCGGGTGCACAACACCCTCCTGTGTGTACGCTACCAGCCGGATCAGGTCTTGGTTGGCAGCGATACCGAAGGGCAGTGACAGGAGTTTGTACTCGAGCGCATAGGGGCTCAGCGCACACTCCAGGTCATTGGGCGGGCAGTTCTTCAAGCAAAAACTAAGGAGCAAGAACACAAAATACAAGGTTTAATTCACCATATATACAGAGGTGATGTATATAGAATATAGTAACTATACATCTGCTATGTACAGGGAAAAAAATCTTCTAATCTTCTCAAAATCTTCTACAGGTAAAAAGTCATCAGCAGGAAAGTACTCATTTACTACAGTGACAGGAATCACTGAGATTGTTATGCTCTACAACACAAGGACAGTGGCTTGATGGCGTGTGGACTGGATGTTGCCTGTTGGATTCTAAGACTGAACTTGTGTTAGTATCATACCCTGTTGCAGCGTCTCTCTGGTAGTTGGGTGGGCAGGGTGTGTCGATGCACTGGTAGCTGCCCCTCATGTTGAAGCACATCCTGTTGGCTCCACATTGGATGTTCTGCTCCTGACACTCGTCTATGTCTGTGGAAAGACAATTATACATACTGGCAATAAAAAACAGTCTCAACAAATCTTTTACTGCCTTTTGCTCTTTTTCATCCCAGGCAAACCCTGAATAACATGTTTTCCAAGACGTCCAAAAAACAAATATATGCTGATGATGTAGTTATATTGTTGTTTGTGTCATTCATTCAGGTTCAGTTTTATGCAACTGGACTTCTTTTTGGAACTTGAAGATGTTTCACTTTTCATTATATTGTTGTGGGTTCTTACCCTGGCAGGTCTTGCCATTGGTCATGAGACGGTAACCGGATGGGCAGAGACACTTGTGGCTGCCGGGTGTGTTCACACACTCGTGCTGACATGTGTCCCGCTGCTCACACTCATTGATGTCTGCAGGCACACGTGAACACACAAACACACACACACACACACACACACACACACACACACACACACATGTTAATGCACTAACACATTTTTAATCAGTGCACAAACAGATACAGTACACCTGCATATAGCCTACTCGGTTGCATGCTACCAGAGGCGTTGTTGCTTCGCCGCACATGTGAAACTTTGTGTTGCTGCTGTCTGATTTACACGCATACCATTTCTCCCATAAGAGTCCTGTAAGACACACCTCTCTTCTCAGCTCTCCACTCAAACCCCCCACCCTCACCCAACCCCCTATCCTCGCCCATAATTACCTAGGCAGTGGCCAGCCCCAAGCCTGAACCCTGGGGGACAGGTGTGGTGGTATGGGTGTGAGCGGAGGTGTGGGAGTGCAGCGTGCCTGCGTGTTCGTGAGGGTGTCACGGGGCGCGGGTAGGAGTCGAAACTCTGTGCTGCCAAGCTGTGGTATCGGCGCCCGCTGTTGCCCTGCCAACCCTGGTAGCCGTAGGTAAGGCTCTGGTAGCTGGGCAGGCGCTCCAGGCCGGCGCACGACTTGCCGTCGCCCAGGAGGTGCTGGCCAGGCGGGCACACACAGCGGAAGCTGCCAGGGTTGTTGACACAGCGGTGGGCACACGGAGGGGGTACCGCCTCGCACTCGTTAATGTCTGCCATCACAACACAGCCACCAGGGGGCAGTATAGTGGAGGACGGGTGGGGAAGGATAGAATAGGAATGAGTTGACAGAATGAAAGACAAAGAAAAAGTAATGTGGCAAGAAAAAAAAGAAAGAAGGGATGACACAGAGCACAAGACAGAAGAGAAGAACAGAGAGAGAGAGAGAGCAAGGGGGTGAAGGACAAAAAAGGGGGATCAGTGAAACGCCCAGACTTCACTTGACAGCAGGAAAAAAACAACAAGATGCATGGCAAAAACATGGGTCATGGATGGATCAGATGGATGAGATTCATCATGGATCTGAATGAGCATTGGAGCACACTTACACTCAAACAATGCCAACCAGCAATGTGAATGCACCAGGAATAGTTAATGGAAGAATTAATGGCGTTAGATGGGTCAGAGGTTTCAAGTGGACTTTAACAGCTCCTTTAACGGTGACCATGTATGCCATTAAGAAAGCAGATAGTGCCAAGAATCTAAGCAAAAGGACAAGTGTCAAAGGTCAAAGGTAAAGGTCACAGACTGAAAAAGGATCGAGGGAAAGGACAGTCAATCATACACAGACAGACAGGGACAGAGAGTTGGGGGGGGGGGTGCTTTGTTGTGATGACAGACAAATATCTATTCTTTGCAACTCACTCAATATTCTTTGACTAGCAATATACAATTACCATTTTTATTAGCAATAGCAATACACATTTTACCTTAGGTTTACTATATTGATCAATCTTTTCTCACAAATCCTTTGCAACTATTTTGTACAATTTGATTAATCCTACAACTACAAAATCATTGTTTTTTCTTGCACTAAATCGAAATCCTTCACAGTTACACTTTACCGTACGGATGGATCTTTCCGGACTACAAATGGACCTTTCCTGCCAACAAACTACTTAAACGTCTTAATCGATCAGGAGTGTTTTGTTGAGTGCCTTCCTAATAGCAAAGCAGCAGTGTAGTGGTGTAAGCCAAGCAGTGGAGGTAGTGAGTGATGTTGAGAGTGAAACTGAGATGAAAGAGTTATTCTCAGCACCGCTGCTGTTCAACAGAGATTACTGGCAGAAGGGGTGGATGACTGGGAGAAAATGAGATGGGGGGAAAAAATTAATGGGTGAGAGCAGAATGTCAGAGGCCAGTAGCCAAAGCAGAAGCTTTGCAGCCTGCGGAATGCAGCTCTGTGTGTGTGTGTGTGTGTGTGTGTGTGTGTGTGTGTGTGTGTGTGTGTGTGTGTGTGACCTTTAGTTGACATGTCTGTGGAGATGCTTGTCAGTGCATGTAGCGCATGCTTGTGAGTGAACTCTCTGGTCTGCACTGGTATGCACTTACAGTGAATGGACGTGCATGAGCTTGTGTGTGTGTGTGTGTGTGTGTGTGTATTTGAAGGAGAGCTGGTGTGATTGTATACTGTACCTGTATATTTGTAAATGTGTGCGCATGAGTGTGTGTTTGTGTGTGTGTGTGTGTGTGTGTACATACCCAGACAGGGTCGGCCCACGCCCTGGGAGCGGTATCCCCGTGGGCAGGTGCAGTGGTAGCTGCCACGTGTGTTCTCACACACCTGGTTGTATCTGCACTGATGCGTGCCATCTCTGCACTCATCCACATCTAAGACCACACAGAAAAACACGGATGATGAAATACCACCACCTAATACACCAAATGATGAAGGGCTCTGAGTGCATTTACTTCAATACTTTCACTAAAATGAGTCACTTGATCCCCTCAGTATTAACAGTATTTAATATGATTCACTGAACTGAGCCAATACAATATGTTAATATTCATGTCAATGCTTGCAATGCCTTTTGCAATGCTGGCAAATTATGCCTTTACCCTTTACTGTAAGTGTGACTTGCTTTGACCTAGTTTGAGATGCATGCCTCCGTGCCCTCACCTACACACGTGCCGTTGCCACCCTTTGTCATTCCTGACGGGCACAAGTCGATGCAGGTGTACCCGCCACGTGTGTTCTTACACTGCTGGTCTGACCGGCACACACGTTGTCTGCATTCGTTGATGTCTGGGGACAGATGATGCCAACGTTAGAACCGAGGCCTGCAAAACCGTGACCTAAATACACTTGTTTCCGAAACTGTTACAGGAACAGCTGGAGCATTTCAAATAAACAACACAACCAAGATGAAACCACTTCCAGAAAGGGACTTCAAATTTGGTGTAGGCTCTTTCTAGTATAGAACTTTGATGCACGAACGAGAGAATGCGCCGACCTATGCAGCGGCGGTTTCTGAGCTGGTAGCCTGGCTCGCATGCGCAGCGGAAACTGCCAATGGTGTTCAGACAGTGCTGGTGGCACGGGTTTGACTCCTGACACTCATTCACATCTACAAAGGAGATAACAAGCATGAGGAAAACAGAGTACATAAAAAAATGTTACAATCCATCACCAAGGCTGAGTAAGTCATTGATGGTAAAACATGTCCTACACAATAGCCATAACAGTGGGGTAAGGGAGAGGAATGACCTTGGCAGCTCAGCCCGTCCGCTGTCCTCCTGAAGCCGTGGCCGCAACGCATCACACAGCGGTAGGAGCCAATGGTGTTCTCACAGTCCTGCCCACTGTGACACATGTGACCTCCCAGCGCACACTCATCTATGTCTGTAGGTGTGTAAGACAGTGACAACAGGTCAGCAGGCAGATATTTCAATATGAATATGCGCATGTGTAGGTGCATGAGTGTGTATGTTTAGGAAACCACTCACCAAAGAGAGATCTGTATGTGTGTGTTTTTATGTGTATGTGAGATAGAGAGCTCATACCCTGGCATGTCCTTCCATCAGCTGATATGGTGAGCCCTCGGGGACAAGAACAGTAGTATGTGCCAATGGCATTGTGACACGTGTGAGAACAGGGGTTACCTTCCACACACTCATTCTCATCTTCATCACACACACACACACACACACACACACACAAACAGAGCATAAAAAGAAATATTAATTATGCATTGTAAAATAAAGTAAAGCTTACTTGAAAAATTTGTGGAAACTCATTGCCTGAATGAGAAGTAAAGGTAACAACTCTTTCAAGTTATGGATTGATACACCTTGATACAACATGATAGAACTTCAGTGTGATTTGATGAGGAATCTGGCACTGATATACCTGAGCAGTATGGCCCTGTGGGGTCCAGTCTGAAACCACTGGGACACTGGTTACTGCGATCACCTAGAAAAAGCAACATGCATCATTAGGGCTAAACTTTTTTATAAAAAATACTTTTTTATAATTTTTTATAATATTTATCAATCATCACTGATCATTTGAGAACAATCACGAAGCAGATATGATGATGCTCACAGAATGTGTCACATTGAGGAAAACAAGTAACGCTTTAGTAAGACAGAACAAAAGGACGAAAGCCCAATGATTGAGGTTGGGCACAAGAAGAAAAAACACAGCAAAGAGAAAAAATGAGGAAGAAGCCCATTAGAGGGGAAAAAATTGGAAGAATAACAGGAAAGCTCTAATGAGGAGTACTCCTGACCCTTGGTGATGCTGGCCTGGATGGTGTACTCCAGCACCTCCTCTAGGGGGTGGTAGTGAGCAGTGATAGAGGCGGCGTGGAGCGTCTCCACTAGGTAGGGCATGCGTCCGCGGCCAGGCTCGTAACTGATGGTGTGGTTCCACGAGTAGGGCACGCTCACGCCGTCAATGCTGAACATCCGCGTAGACAGGGCGTACAGCTGTCCTGCTCCAGTCTGGATGTAGTCCTCAGAGTAGTCCTAACGAACACAAGAACACACACACACACACACACACACACACACACAAAGACAGACCAGTACACGCACGCACACACCCAAACATACATGAATGCACACACACACACACACACACACACAAACAAACAATGTTAGTGGTCAAACATAATGACCTGATTTTCCAAAGCAGACCACAGGTAAGAAGTGAGGGGTCAGGGGCCATACCTTCAGACTGATGTCTGCATTAGAGGGTAGCTGGAGGATGTGTCCATTCACCACAATGTCCAATAGGAGCACACCATCAGAGTCCAGCCCACGAGCAATGTGAGTCATCCGCAGGATCTCACCTGGATGGAAAACACATAAGAGACAATAAATACACAATATGTATACATAACAATGATACACAAACATACTCATATACATGCACAATATGTGTATATCAGCACACAGAAAGATACACATGGGATGAACAAAAAGGCAAAAAGGACATAACACACATCACACACAAATCATATATATATATATATATATATATATATATATAGCACATAACATTAACACATATAAAGTCTGATAAAAGGCCCTCCAACACACTCTTTTTACATTTCCCTCACCTGTGGCAAACTCCACTTGTGTCTCACGTCTGAAGATGCCATCTGTGAGGGTGTACCCGTTCACAGCCTCTCCAATCTCCTGGGCCGTCGTCCAATAGATGGGGTTCAGGAGTGAGATGAGCTTCCTCATGGCAGGACCTGAGCCATGACATCATGAGCAAATAATTACAGCATTAGCGATTGCAACACATAAATTACCGGGGATTAGGTCTGATTTAAAGAGATTACATTTAGAAAGATTACAGCAGATTAGCTATCAAAAAAGCAATATTGTGGGAATCACTCAGGCCAAATGTCAAGTGTGTTTTGGAGATATCTCTCTCTCTCTCTCTGTCTGTCTGTGTGTGTGTGTGTACATACATATATATATTTATATATATGCGTGTCTGTGTGTATGTATATATATTTATTTATTTACAGTTACTTTGTATGTGTTTTTGTGTGTATGTGTGAATCTATGTACTATGTACTGTTGTGTACTGTTTTTTAGAGATTAATATTCTCTCACTCTTCCTTTCTCTCTCTCTCTCTTTCTGTCTCTCTGTGTGTATATATACAGATACTATGTCTGTGTGTTTGTGTGTATGTGTGAGTCCATGTTCTATGTACTGTTGTGTGCATACGTGTGTGTTAGAGAGAGTGTGCACATAGTTTTTATGCATGCATGCGAATATGTGTGACTGCTGTGTATGCATAAGTGTGTAGGAAGGAGTGAAGTCTCACTACTTACCGAGGCTGCGTGGGACATTGGAGATGGTGGCCTGGATGATCCTGGGTCCTGAATGGTTGTCTGATACAGTGGCGTTTAGAATGGCAATGCCAAACTCCACATCATTAATATTCCCAATGATGCTGCCCCGAGCTTTCTGTGGACCGCCTGTACAAGCAAGACTTAAATCAAAACATCTTCATAGATATTCACATGTACACACACACACACACACACACACACACACAAGCATGCACGCACGCACACACATGCACACATGAACACACACATACACACACAGAAAGTATACGCGCACACACACACACACACACACACACACACACACACACACACATATACACAGAACTACAAGCGCTTACCTGGACATGCTTGAAGATTACACCTGGACAACTGAGTGGAGTCTCCTGGACATGGACGACCCTTGTTGCTAGGTGATGGGCTGTTGCAGAGCCTGGTTCGTGTTCTCTCCCCACCCCCACAGGAAGCTGAACACTCTCCCCAGGCCTGCCAGGGTCCCCAGTTACCATCCACTACAAACACACACACAGACATACACACACACACACACACACACACACAAATACAGTTCAGAGCTGTATCATAGCTCATAGAAATGGCCAAGTCTGTAGTCATGAATCTGACGCTAGTCTACACAAATAGTCTGTTGTATGCTAGATACTAGTTGTTTGTTATGATGAGTTCAAACAGACTATGGAGACAATTTACTGTAGCAGTCAGTGCCAGAGAGCCAGTTGAATTTTGAGTTGAAAGGAAAGCAAACGAGAGAACAAGAGTTTGTATGTGTGTTTGTCTGTGTGTGTGTGTGTGTGTGTGTGTGTGTGTGTGTGTGTGTCTGTGTGCGTGAGTGAGACTCACCAGGACAGCTGGATGTGCCGCAGCGTTGGGTCTGCGTGTCTGAGCCTGCGCAGGTGCGCCCTCCGTTGGCAGGTCGAGGGTTGTCACAGCTGCGGTGGCGCCGCATCTGACCTCCATTACACGAGCGGCTGCATGAACCCCAGCTGCCCCACGGACCCCAGTTCCCATGGACTAAAGAGAAACAGAGAAAGGATGCAGGAAATAGCAACCATTTCAACTGAACTCTATGGCAAGGACAGAGACAGTAAACAACTGTGTGTTTGTCTGTGTGTGTGTCTGTGCATATGTGTGTGCTCACTTGGACAAGAGACAAATAACATGGGCATTTATAAATGAAAAATTATACTATTCTGTAAATTCTCTGTACTATGTGTGTGTGTGTGTGTGTGTGTGTGTGTGCGCTCACTTGGGCAAGGCTCGCTGTTGCAGAAGTCGATGTGCACGTCATTCCCCTCACACTGCCGTCCTCCATTTTGAGGGGCGGGGCTTGCACAGAGACGTGTCCGCTGCCTAGTCCCGCCTCCGCAGGAGACGCTACACGCCCCCCAACTGACCCAAGATGACCACTTCCCATCCACTGAGAGGAGAAGAGGACATGACAGAACAGAGAACAAGGAGATGTGGTCACAGCAAACACACACACAGATGTCAAAATGTCAGACAGACAGCGTGACAACAGCTTACAATAATCACAAGCATAATAACCTCACAATTAAACAGTTAGTAAGGCAAAATATTGAAATAACTTTAACTTATTGTTCACTGTGTGTATGTACGTATGTGTGAGAAAGAGTCTTTTACCTGGACAGGGCCTCTCTTTACACACTTGTGTCTGGGTGTCAGGTCCGTCACAGGGTGGTCCATCAAAGGCTGGAGGGGGGTTGTTGCACAGGCGCACGCGTGTTTGTGTGCCCTTACCACACGTCTCACTGCATGGGCCCCAGGGCAGCCAGGACCCCCAGTTGCCAGCAACTGTGAGAAGAGAGAGAGAGGAGGAGTGATAGAAAGATCAGATAGAATGCTTGTGCCTGTGAGTATGCATGCTTCTGTCCCTCTTAAGGAGGATGTGTAAACAGGAGTTTTTGTGCAAATGTGGTGCATGTTGATAAATGTGTGTGTGTGTGTGTGTGTGTGTGTGTGTGTGAGAGTGTGTGTGCGTGTGCATGTGAGTGTCTCACCAGGGCAGGGTCGAATGCTACATATGATGGCCTCCACAGCCTTGCCCTCACAGGCTCGACCCCCGTGCTGGGCTGGAGGGTCACTACACATGCGCACACGCGTCCTGTTGCCATGGCCACAGGTGCGAGAACACTCCTCCCAAGGAGACCATTCTGACCAGCTCCCATCCACTACACACACCAGCACCAGCATAAACACAGTGGTCAAACACACACACACTACAATATGCACAGGTATTGTGTACAAGTATTTACAGGTTATAAAAAGAAAATACTGGTATATAGAGGTATTACCCATATGACATTTAACTGTTATATTCTATAGCACTGTTTTTGTACATTCCCTGAACAGCATTACAAAATATGCAGTGTATATGGTACATACATACCCTTATACCCATACACCCTTAAAATAAACCAAAAAATACTTTTTATTTGAGCTGCACTGACAGAGGTATGCCTGTTTACAGTAATGTTCCTTGTCTACTCACCTGGGCAGGGTTTGCCATGGCAGGTGCGTGTGTCTGTGTCACTGCCAATGCAGTGGCGCCCCCCATTGGCTGGGAGAGGGTTGTTACACTGCCTGAGTCTGCGTTGCACGCCCTCGCCACAAGACATGCTACACGGCCCCCACTCCATCCACTCTGAGAAGCCACCATGGACTACATGTAGGGAGGCAAAACGATTCATATATAGGCCATCCACCTGTCAACACTACTAATGACAGACTACCTAGAAAGACTACTATAAGACAACTATATTTGTCCACAATGACCAGCAATAAGGAAAGAGGCTTCATGTTCAAAAAAGCAATGCCTAAAATCTGATGGATTATGATTGGTCATCAGCTACAAATAGTATTCACACATTGTTTGGTGTGGATGTTATTGTATCATTTACAGTTATTGGTATGGACACTGTTGGTAGTGTGGACATGCCTTTCTCCTGGTACCTGTTAGACTTATATAAGCACACACACACTCACCCCGCACAGTCAATGGCACCCGAACCAGCACAGAGCCCATGAGGTTGCGCGCCACACACTCATACTCTGCAGTGTCTTCCTTCTGCGCGCTGGCCAGTCGCAGCGAGCCATTGGTGAGCTGCGTGAAGCGCTGATTGGCTATCAGGGGCCTGCCGAGGCGGGACCACTGGATTACTGGCGTGGGTTCCCCAGACGCTTGGCAGTTGAGCACCACTGTGCTGCCAGCATCCACCACCGTCTCCACCGGCTCTAATGTTATAGTAGGAGCACCTGAGAGAGAAGGACACATAGAGACGAGTGCAAAAAAGAAATAGAAAAGCAATGGAGGAATGAACAGTAAGAAGACAAAAATGAGAAGAGAAAAGAAAAGAAGAGAAGAGGGGATGGCAGAAGAAAAGAGAGAGGTGAGAATAACAGGAGAAAGGTGCTAGGGTTATGAAAAGATCTGTTTCCTGAGTTGTGTAAGACTTCAATCAGAGGTGTGTGTAGTGGTCTTACTCTGCAGGGTGAGCGTCACACTCCTCTCCACGACTCCTGCATCATTGGTGGCCACACACATGTAGCTCCCAGCATCCTCACTCTGGCAACACACAAGACAGACAAACTCTCACTTGGGACTACAAACAGCCACAAACACACAGCAGTGCAAGCAGAGATAATACAGTGGGATTGGGATTGGTATCAGACAAACTCTCACACAGAACAACATAAAACACAGCTACAATAAAGGAAGGCCCTTATAGTGTGAGTAAACACACACACACACACACACAGAGAGAGACTTACATACAGTTACATCTAATATGTTTGAATTGGTAGTATCAGGCTCCAGTGTTTTATTCAGCAACACTGGCACTGCCACTGATGCTATGATCAGTCCTCCAGATGCTGGACTAATTTGACTGAAACAGTTTGCTGTCTGCTGTAGTGTTACGCTGGCCTGGAGTAGCACTTCTGTTGTCAAGGTGTGGAGGCATTACCACGGTGCCATAGATGGCGAGGGAGCCGTTGTGCAGCTGGCGGATGCGGTTGCTGATGGGGATGTTGACTCCCTTCTTGCTCCACTGGATAGTGGGCAATGGATCACCCCGCACCTCACAGTTCAAGATGGCGTTTCCACCAAGCGGCTCGATGCGGTTGGAGTGAATGTCGCCATCTATGATGGGAGGCTCTGAGAGAAGGGAGATGGTTTGCAGAGGTCAAAGGTCACACAGAGCAGACAGGCCATGATGTCATAGTTAAGATCGGAGGGATTTATGATTCACGATCAGTCTGATCTAAATATTATTGATGGGTTAATCTTGATTAACCCCAATTTGGTGGTAATGGAATTTAACTGTTGAAATGGCTTTTGGACCAAAAAGAGGCACTTTTACCTTTGACATAGACAAAGCCCAGAGACTTGATGGAGCCCACAGCGTTCTCAGCCACACAGGAGTACGTGCCAGAGTCATCCTTACTCACCCGCTCAATCACCAGCTCACTGTGCCCATTCACATGGTCAAATTGAGCTGGAGGACACACACACAAATTTTACAGTTTTGCTCAAAATTGGGACTGAGGACTCAGAAATGTCAGCGCACATGACTTGCATAACATGGATTGTTTGGATTAAGGTTAGCAGGAGGATTACAGTTTGCACTGGATTACAGTGATAGCACACACCTGGAATACTGCTTGGTCCTAAAATCAGGGCTTTTGCAATAGGTTCTATTGTATCGCATTTGCTGATTTGTTTGTTTGTTTGTTTTGGAGGTGCTTTGGAGGTACCTGGGATGATGTTGTTGTTGAACGTCCAGGTGATTTTGGGTGGGGGGATGCCAGTAGCCCCACAGGCCAGCAGGAGGCGCTCTCCCTTATTGAGCGAGACGTCTCCCAGCAGCTCAGTAAACTCAGGGTGCGTGTGGACCGACAGGGTAACTGTCTGGCTGTCCTGGCCCACAGAGTTTGTGGCGATGCAGGTGTAGCTCCCAGAATCCTCAGGCTGCAGAGACACAGAGAATTATTTAAAGTTGATCAATAAATATCTTTCCTTACCTGCAGAGAGCAACATCTCCCCTGGACATACAGTGAGGCTATAGCCATATAGGTCTGTATTGCCACCCTGTACCGCTGAACCAAAGCATTGTTTTGTTGAGGACTAATGTGTGTGTTACACATCCCTAACTCACCTTGTGTCTACATTTGATAAATGCAACAGATTTCATCCCATTAGCATTAGCATTATGACCACATTGCACATTGACCAGCATTGCTCAGTCTCACACTCAAACAGTAAGTTCAAGCTAGCGTTGCAGATAGCATCTCACCTGAGCAGAGTCGATGACCAGCTCCCCAGAGGGCAGGATGGTGTACTCTCCAGAGCTGTCCCCCAGGGCGGTGCCATCCTTCTCCCACATCAGACTGGGCTGGGGCACCCCCTCTGCCACACACGGCAGCTGCACTGACGTGTGCTCCACCACTGACTGCTCCCGCTCCTCCTCACGGATGGATGGAGGGACTGGGGCCATGAGGAGGAAGAGATGGAGGAGAAAGAAGAGACAGGTCAGCTGGTTTAGACTCCTGCATTTGTTTAGTCAATCCATCAATCAATCAGCCATACAATCAATCAAACAATCTCCCTAATAACCATTTTTAAGACATTAAGACAGTTCATTTAACTACAGTAACATTTGCATTTAGTTATGCATTTAATCTCAAAAGCACCAGCAGCTCAAACGATTTAATGTGTCTAATTGATTTATCAATACTAAAATTACAACAAAACATACCATGCTAGTCACATTCACAAATATTTTCTCAAGTCCCTTACTCCTTCACCCTCACTCTCATCCCTCTCCATCATATTTGTTCAATTATCACATCATCTGTCAGGCCTCTCATTCCTTTAGTCTTTGAAGGGGACATAGAATGGATGAATGGAGTATTGTAACTTGGTCTCTAATGTCAAAATAGAATATATTCAACATTTTTTTTATCAAAAATAATTGAAAACAAACAAAAACACAGTTAAGCTGGGTGTTGAAATGGTCCTTTAGGCTAAATGGCGTGTCATGATTGAACTACAATTTCTTTGTGCTATTTAACATCACATGTAGGCTTTGTTGTAATTTGCCCATGTTTTACTGGCTATTTCTAAGTTCAGGATTTTCAGATGAAGGAGGGCACAGCCATGCTTCATGTTCATGATGGCTCTTTGGTCATGCACAACCTCTCCTAATTCAGCAATGCAAAGGCAAAAATGGTTTCCTTTAAGAATGTAATTCAAACCACTCCTCCAGTTTGAGACTCACTTTGGACGGTGAGGCTCATATCAAGGCTGGCAGTGCCCGCCACGTTGGCAGCACTGCAGGTGTATTTGCCAGTGTCCCCTGGCTGGGCGAAGGCGATGTGTAGGGCGCCCGAGCTGAGGACTCTCACTCGCACCGACTCCTCAACTGGCTGCCCGTCTTTGTGCCAGCTGACAGTGGGTGCTGGATGCCCATCTACCTGGCACTGAAGGGTCACTGCTGTGTCCATGGCAACTGTGTAGCTTTTACTGTCTGAGCTGATCACAGGAGGAACTGGAGATAGAAAGAGGATGTGAGAATGAATGTGTGTATGTGATCTGTGTGTGTGTGTGTGTGTGTGTGTGTGTGTGTGTGTGTGTGTGTGTTGATGTGTGTAATAGAGACAGAAAACATGCACTTATTTTCAAGTGTACTGACAATCTATATGAGATCTTTGTGTGTGTGCGTGTGTGTGTGTGTGTGTGTATTTGTACCTTGCACTCTGAGTTTGGTCTTGCCAAGAGCAGTGCCAGCTGGGTTCTGTGCCACACACATGTATGTACCCGTGTCCTCTGCCCGAGCACGAGAGATCTGCAGCCCTCCACTGGGCAGGACAGAGAAGCCACCACCTAGTGGACAAAAGCCGTTGACACCATTGCTACAGTATCACCCAAGTAATAAGTTTATCAAACATGCTGTCAGTAGTACAGTAGCACACCACCCATACACACACCTGTAGTTAGGATGTTGATGCCCTCTTTCTGCCAGCTGATGGAGGGGCGTGGGGTGCCCTCAGCCTTGCAGGGCAGGGTAATGGGGTTGTTCAGGATCACGTCCAGAGAGGGGGGATGCATCTGGATCACCGGAGGCTCTGAGAAGTAGGAAGTAGGATCAACAGTTAAATTCATTTTAGACTCAACAGAGTTATGTTTTACACTTATGAGTTATATTTCACTGTTCAATTTGAAGACAAAGATCCTCCAGCACTCACTGATGAAATTCAGTTCCTAGGAAATTTATATCATGTTTTATACCATACATACATAAGTACACACATAGATACATACACACATACATAATGTACATACACACACACATACATGCATACATTGATTTATATATATTTAGTAACAACATGACTCTATGATCCAATGTGACTTAGGAACATATTCTAGCTGCTGAAGGCATAAGGTACAAGCATTATTAATAGGCAAGGTTTCATACCCTGCACACTGAAGTGGACATGGCGATGGGCAGAGCCAGCCGCGTTCCTGGCGACGCAGGTGTAACGGCCAGAGTGGCCAAGCTCAGCTGAGGAGATCTGGAGAGGACCTGAGAGAGAGTATGTAAGACGTTTTGTGTAATAACATACCAAGATCACACGAATGAGTGGACCGCAGACCTTCTCCCTTACTGTGTGTGTCTACCTAAGACATGTGTGTGCGAGGCTCACCAGAGGGGAGGATGGTGTAGCCCTGTCCATTGCTGGGCAGACGGAGGCCATCTTTAGTCCAGTGCACAGTGGGCTCAGGCACTCCAGATGCAGTACAGCCAATCACCACTGGGGACAGTCTGTTCACCACCAGCTCTGTGGCCTCATCCGCAATGTAGGGAGGAACTGCAGAAGAACATGCCGGAAATGGGGAAAAAATGTGAGAAAACAAATAGGACCTGACAGCAGTGAAGAATTATTAACAAATCTCATTTAACAAATTATAATTACAAAACATCATTCTCTTAATTTTTCACTTTCCAGAAACATGCATGCTCTACGCGTGTAGGCTCACCTTGTACTGTGAGGTTGATGGTTCTGTTGTCCTGCCCAGCCTCATTGGTCACCACACACTCATAGACCCCTGTGTCCTCTACTGTGGGCGCTATGACAACCAGCGACCCTGACGACAACAACCTGTGGAAAACAAGATCAAGATCAGTAAAGCGCAGAGGGAGTAAACATTCCGTGTGTGTGTGTGTCCCAGGAGCCCTGAGTTCTGGAGAAGAGAAGAGGGTAGTGGAAACTACTGAACTCACCTGTACATATTCTGGTTGTTATCAGTGTGAAGGGGTCGGCCATTGCGGGTCCAGGAGACGGTGGGTTTGGGGATGCCTGTGGCCTCGCAGGAGAGTGTGGTCTGAACATTCACCGCAGAACAAATTTAGACACATATATAGAAAAGTTCAGACTTTTATATTAT
Source organism: Tenualosa thibaudeaui (assembly GCA_027481765.1). Lineage (NCBI taxonomy): Eukaryota > Metazoa > Chordata > Actinopteri > Clupeiformes > Clupeidae > Tenualosa > Tenualosa thibaudeaui. Next base: position 3,047,211 of record JAIFZK010000023.1, on the reverse strand, counting down.
ATAAAATGTAATATATTGACATGTGTGTGTCAATGTGTGTGTGTGAATGCTGAATTTCATTCACTGATAGCTCATGCATGAGTAAGATGTCCTTATTATAAATCTGCGAGAGCACAATGTGATGTATGAGTCACAAACACTGACTCACCATAGACCTGTAGGTCCACTCTCCTGCGCTGGGTGCCTGCCTGGTTGGTGGCCATACACAGGTAGCGACCAGTGTCTGTCACCACAGCTGAGCTTATGTGCAGTGAGCCATCCTCACCAAATGTGTATCTGCATGTGTGTGTAATAATAGAAAACACCACCACCAAATGCAACCATCAATGCAAATCTGTGGATAATGAAACTGAGATAATGTGTAAGGCTGAGACTAGGAAAACTCATAGTTAGTGCATTTTAAATCACTATTCCTCTGAAAAGGAGGTGCTTCAGAGCTAGATGAGGATCATGAGTGAGACTGTGTGTGTGTACCTCGGGTTGTTGTTTGCTAAGATGGCTCCATGTTTTCTCCAGGTGATGCGTGGAGTTGGGACTCCACTCACCACACATTCCAGTAGCACAGGCTGGTTCACATGCACAGACACCGACTCAGGGCCTGATTTTATAGTGGGGGCCACTGTAAATACACACACACACACACACACACACACACACACACACAAACATAGACACATAAGTACGGTGTTGTCACATTCAATTATTAATGACAGCTAACCTGGCTGAAGAATGAACACATCCAAATAACACAGTAATCTATTAGCAACACATACCATTCCAGTAATATTGACACAAGAGTGACTATCCCCTAATAAAAACACAGACCATTAACAGCAAGGTTGAAGTGCCGCCTGGTCTCTCCTGCCACGTTACTAGCCACACAGGTGTATCGAGCAGCATCAGGCAGGTTGGCATTGTTAATCTGCAGGTAACGACCTCCAGAGAGAATACGCACACGTGGAGACACCTAAATACACATACACACACACACACACACACACACACAGACACACAAACACACATATATTAAGTGGTCTTGGCATCACTTTTTTTAAGTTTTTTAAGATACTAAATGTATTACTAGATGTATGGGTATAAGTCACACTGTTAACAGCAGGTGCAGTGTCATTCAGGACATTTAGCTCCAGTGTCTGAAATGTGTATCTGTGGTGTGTTTACCTGCAGGGGTACGCCATCCTTGAGCCAGGTGAGTGTTGGTGGAGGGACAGCATCTGATTTGCACTCCAGCGTTACCTGTCTGTTCTGCAGCACTGACACATTCTGTGGAGTGCTCTCTCCAGCGATGTTTGGTGGCACTGTCAGAGTATCACAATCAATCATCATCATCATCACTGTCACATTATTTTTCATCACTAGTTCTACTGCAACTTTACAAAAATCACTGTAACTGGTAATATGTAATAAATAATTCAACAAGTGGATTTTAACTGGAGACTTTTGCCTGTCTTTATTACTAAACAAAAAGTAATCAGATGAACATGGAACTTACCATGGACTCTCACCAGGAATTCCTTGTCGTCATCTCCAGCAGGACTCGTCGCCAGACACGTGTATCGTCCAGTGTCTTCTACCTGTGAGAGTGCGAAGAAGAGGATGCTTTAAACCACTGGATTTCAAAGAATGTGTGTTTTTGGTTTGTTTGTGTGTGTGTGTGTGTTTAAGTGTGTGTGTATATGTGTGTATGTGTATACATGCATGCATCATTGTGTGTGTGTGTGTGTGTGTGTGTGTGTGTGTGTGTGTATATGTGTGTGTGTATTTGTGTGCTTTAACCTGACCTGAGCAGAGGCCACTCTGAGCCGCTGTCCCCCCTGGAGCAGGCGCACAGCATCAGTCTGGGGCAGTGGCCTGCCATCCTTCATCCAGGTTAGGGTGGGTGGGGGCACCCCATCGGCCTCACACAGCAGCTCCAGCACACGGCTCACCACCACTGACACCTCTGTGGGTGCCCCAGCACCCCGGATCTGAGGAGGGGCTAAGAGAGAGATGGACAGGAGGGTGATCAAGGCATTGTATACATTGTATACTCTATTTAATGCTTCTGGGTGCATTAGAATATGTATTAAGTGCATAGATCTAGGTGTCAACATTCCATGGAAAAATATGTGTGTCTGTGTTCATGTGTGTGTGTTCGTGTGTGTGTGTGTGTGTATGTGTGTGTGCGCCTGTGTGTGTATACAACTCACCTAGCACTTTGAGGTTGTAGTGTCTGCTGGCTTCTCCTGCCTGATTGGCAGCCGTGCAAGTGTAGCGCCCCGTATGGCTTACGTTGGCACTGCGAATGTGCAATGTCGAGCCCTGGTTGGGCAGGCTCAGGTAGGCATCCGGCTTCACCGTCAACCCCTCCCTCTGCCACTTCAGAGTGGGTGGGGGTGTACCGTCTGCCACGCACGCCAGGGTTACCTGGCTACCTGCTACTATGGTGATGTCCTCAACACTGCCTGCTCCCTCCAGGGTAGGTGGTACTAAGGAAGGACAAAAAATTATATTGCAGCAATCACAGTGAAGTTACAACTAACTTCAGTTTCATTATCCACAAACTGTGTGTTCACATCAAGAGCTACTAAAGTTGTAAAATCGCTTTTGTCATTCATACAAAATAGCTGCTAAATATCTGTGTTTGCTTGTGTCGCTCTAATCGATCACGACGTGCCCATTGACATTCCATTTACATCCGAAACGTGTTATAGCTAATTTGCGGAAAGTTGAGCAGTTTTTAACTTCTTTTAGTCACTCTAGTCGCCCAAGTTTTGACACTCGTCGATTTGATCACTTTAGGCGCTTTAGTCGCTCTTGTCCTTACAAAGTGACTTACTTCTGGTGATGTTACAGCTTTAGACGCTCTTGGTGTGAACACACAGAAAGTCTTCACAGCTGCAGCATACACAGCAGGCCACACACACATGCTGCAGCAAACTGAAGGCCAAAGGGATGGGAGGCCTTACTCACCGTACACCTGCAGGTTGAAGTGTTTATTGTCCACACCTGCCCTGTTGGACGCCACACAGGTGTAGCTGCCACCGTCTGACACCTGGGCACGAGCAATGCTAAAGTGTACACAAGCACATACACACACACACACACAAATAGACATAAATACAAGAACATTGAACAATTAAGGCTGAAAGTAACTAAATGCATAATAGGAGAGTAACACGTATTTCCCACACATTCAAATCATGATTCTATTATCAGCTACAACTTATTTTTATCTTCCCCTGTTTTGGACAAAGTGGCAGTCTCTTCAAACATGGGTTTACTTGCTACCTTCTTCTCTTCCTGCCCTGATGAAGTGGCCCTAGTGACCTTTTAACTTTGACCCCTGCCTCTGACTTACCGTAAGACCTGACCAGCTGAGAGCAGGCGTGTGTGTGAGGAGACGGGCAGCGGGAGGCCGTTCTTCAGCCAGTTGAGCTGAGGAGGCGGGGAGCCCACCGCCACACACTCCACGCTCACCGAGCTGTCCAGCACTGCCGTCAGGTCCACCGCTGAGCCGACGTTATCCTGGATCACAGGAGGGACTGGAAAGAAGGGGGCGGGGTTGGGGGGGGCAAAGAATGGATGGCGGGAGTGAAAGGTTGAGGTAGAGGAGGAGAATAAGAAAGAGGAGGAAGAGGCAGGAAGTAGGACGTGGCAGGAAAAAACAGAGAACAAATAGTTATTTCAACTGTGGACCATCAGTATGTTGTTCATGAGAATGACTGAAGAGACATGCCAAATGATGGCATAAACAATGAAAATGTGGGAGACACTGTATGAAGTAAAATACAGTCAGTATTCACCATAGACGTTGAGGTTGAAGATGCGGTCCTCCTCCCCTGCTTTGTTCGTTGCCACACAGGTGTATTTACCCCCATCTGAGGGCTGAGCGCGAGTCACTGTCAGGGTGCTGTTGTCCGGGCTTATCCTGTTCAAACACATTCACACACATGCACACAAATCTATTATAACTGGACTGGGTTTAAACATGGACATGCCAAGTTATATACTAACACAAAGATACACAAACACTTACCTGATGTTCTTCAGGTCCTCTCGGGTCAAGGCTTTTCCTTCCTTTAGCCACTGCACCATGGGAGGTGGAGTTCCCAGCGCTCGACACACTAGCTGCACGCTGTCATTCAGCAGCACGCCCACTTCACTTGGCAAATCAGAGCCTGCAATGCTGGGTGGCACTGTGTTAAATAGCCAATTAGACAGTTATAGACAAACATCTAAATAGGTCGGTATGTGAAGTTAATTTATGAGGGAATGTCATGTGTGTGTCTTGTGTGTGTGTGTGCATCTCCTACCCTGTATGGTGAGGTGGTAGGTCTTGCGGGCCTTGCCCTCCAGGTTAGATGCCAGACATGTGTAGGTGCCTGAGTCTGAAAGCTGGGAGCGGGCTATCTGCAGCTTACTGCCTCCAGACACAATGTGCATCTCCAGGGAGTCAGAGTTCTCTGGAACAGGACAAATGCCATGAGAGTTGAAATAGCATAATACATGATGCAGGATAGCATTGTATTGGTTTGAGAAAGGTAAAAGGACATTGAGATTCTGTCCTGAACATGAACATGGCAAGAACAAGAACAGTGTCTAGCAGTGCACTATCACATTGGTGTGTGTGGCAGAGGAAAGCGGGAATGTGTGTGTGGAGATGACAAGCCGACTGAAACACACTCCTGGCTCACCTATAGGCCGTCCATTCTTCAGCCAGGTGAGGCTGGGTGGGGGGATGCCAGAGGCGTCACAGGAGAAGGTGACGGGGTTACTGATGGTCTCCACCACACGCTCCACGGCTGGGCCGTCTATACTGGGGGGAACTGGACACACATCATACACATTATCATTTAGCAGATGCTTTTACACATTACATTTGTCAACTATCAATTACGTAAGGACCAGTCTGCCCTAGAGCACCTTAGGGTTAAGTGCCTCACTCAAGCGCACAATGGTGGCAGCCAGGATTTGAACCCACAATTTTCAGGCTATGAGTGATTTTTAGTACAATAAAAGGTTGACAGTCAATCAGAAACCATAGAATTTTAGACATAAGTTCATTCACATGAGGACAGACTTATGTTACTGTTGGTCAGTGTGGACAGAAATATTGTTATAGTTACAGTTATCTTTATAGTTATCGTTCCTTAACTGAATCATCTAACTGACCTCACGAGGCAGCCAATTGCAAACCACTACAGCTCACTCACCATAGATGTTGAGGTGGAAGTTCTTGTCCACTTGTCCGGCCACATTGGAGGCTTTACACACATACTGACCAGTGTCTGATACCTGAGAACGACAACACAACAAAGGCTTTGGACTGATCCTAGGACAGAAGCTGCCTGTTACATTTACAGGGAAATCTATATTTAAAATTTACACATGAAGTTTAGAAGTTTTAGTGGGCCTAAAGCAAAGACACTCACCTCTGCCCCTTTTAGCTCCAGCCTCTGTCCATCGGCAAGGATGCGCAGGTTGGCCGTCTCTGCCACGGGCCGGCCATTTTTATACCAGGTGATGGTGGGTGGTGGGACAGCGTTGGACTCACATTCCAGAGTGACAGAGTTCCCCACACGCATACTCACTGATACGGGAGAGTCCCCACTGCTGTCCCTGATACTAGGGGGCACTGAGAGGGGAAGAGATGAGACAGGACATCCATAATCAGATCTCTCATCACATAATATTTATCTCTATTTATATTTATCTCTTTATTATTTATCTATTTATCTTCCTCACAAATAACTCTAGTAGTCACACTGAGCACACAAATACAGCCCACACACATACACTACACACAAACACAGACATATTCACACAGGTGCCTACCAAACACAGTGAGGTGAATAAGTTTCTGGGCCTCTCCTGCAGGGTTGATGGCCACACAGCTGTACTTTCCTCCATCAGACATCTTCACTCTTAGGATCTGCAGTGTCCGACCTCCTAGAGACACGCAAATAAGGAATGTCTGAGTGGCTATGTATGAATGTGTCTGTGTGTGTGTGTGTGTGTGCACGTGCACACAGACGTGTGAGCAAGCATGTGTCTGTGTGTGTGTGCGTGCACGTGCACATTTGTGTGTGTGTACCTGGCATGATGAGTGCATTAGTGTTGGCCAGCACAGGCCTCCTGTCTTTGAGCCAGCTGAGGGAGGGGGGAGGGAAGCCTGTGGCCTCACAGCTTAGAGACACAAAGTTGTTCAACACCACTGTCACATTCTCAGGGTTTGGCCCCACTATAGAGGGAGGGACTGCAGGGAGAGAGAGAGAGACGGGGAGAGAGAGAGAGAAAAACAGCATTTATTCGCCAAATAATATATAATGCTATAAGAAAAGATTAGACAACAAACTAAGGGTTTTCTTGTACACACATATGCTTACATACACATTGACACAAATATAATTTACATCCACTTACCGTGCACATTCAGGTTAAAAGACTTCTCTGTGCTTCCTGCCACATTCTCAGCTACACACACATAGCGTCCTGTGTCCATCACCTGAGAATTAACTATCTGTGGGAAGCACACACACACACACAGGAAGACATTATTAAGGACACTATCAGCACATAAACAGATCCATGCTTTTGACAACCAGACACAGACACGTTCTCTGTCATTGACTTCAACTCTGCTTCCTGCTTCCTGCTCTCTTACCTGTAGTGTGCGACCATTGGACAGGATGCGATGTGACTGGTCAGCTGTGATTGGCTGGTTGTCCTTGAGCCAGCTGATCTGTGGGGCGGGGGTTCCGTCTACCACACACTCCAGCTGGGTGGTCTTGTTGACCAGAACCGTCTTCTCCTCGGGAGTGTCCGAATCAGAGCCACGAATGGTGGGGGGCACTACACACACACACACACACACACAGAAAGATATATACAGGCAGTGGTACTGTATGTAGAATCATACAAGAACAATTACCCCAAAATTTTTATATCAAAATTAAATTTAAATTTGGAATCTAGTGGTGTGATAAACACTGTTTATTAATCACAACTAGGGATAATCTAATTTTCGATATCTAATTGATTTGTGAGGTCTGTTTTTGAGAAGTCTGTATGGGCTTGTGGATTTAAACTTTGACATACACAGTACTCTGACGTCATACTGGATGGAGTCTTCGCCAGCCTCGTTCACAGCCACACAAGTATATCTTCCAGAATCCTCTGCCTGGGCTCTGGGGATCTGCAGGACACGACCACCTGAGCATGGAGTGACACATGGAGTGAGTCAAACACACAAACAACACTGTGCTCCCTCACTGTTCACACACACACACACGCACACACACAAATGCACACATACAGTAAACACACATGCATAGTACAAACGCACACTCTCTCTCTCTCTTTCTCTCTGTCCCTTTCACTCTCTCTCCCTCTTACCTGGCAGGATAAGTACTTTATCGTTGGAGGTGAGTGGCTGCCCATCACGGTACCAGGTGAGTGTGGGTGGAGGAACAGCGTTGGTCTCACAGTACAGAGAGATGGGATTATTCAGGATCACATCCTTCACATCCACACCAGCACCACCTGCACCCCTGTTTCCACCTCTGAAAGTAGGGGGCACTAGAGGCATAAAACAGATACCAGAGGAGCAGGGACAGAGAGACAGAGAGAGAGAGAGAGAGAGAGACATTGACAGAAACAGAAAGAAAGAGAGAATGTCAGCAAAAGAACTGAAAACTAATGGGGCCCAGATCTACTTTGCCCAACCTAACAGTTTCCTCGTGAAGAGAAACAGATACACATCTTTAATGAAACACATAAGTGAACAGTGTGGGCTTCAAGTCTAAACACAACAAATGATGTATGACTCTTTGATCCCTTTGAGTCAAAACAGAGATTAGAGAGGACAGTGTGTGTGTAGTGCATGTCTGTATCTATTTGCACTATTTGTGGAATTATATCCATGCCTGATTTGAAAGGAAGACACGAGTTCTGTGTTTACAACTGTTACTGCAAACGACCACTAGATGGAGCTCCCCTATTCAGAGACGTTCTCACTCCCAGACCGTTGCGTTATCCTGCTGTGACTGGCTCAAAGGTCAAAGATCATGGTCTGGGGTGAGGTCCCATAACATGACGTTAGCATACCATAGCGAGGGTCATGGAAGAACCCGCTTCACCTTGTATATTTACATCAAAGTCCTTCTCGTCCTCGCCGGCCAGGTTGGAGGCCACGCAGGTGTAGCGGCCGGTGTCCGAGACCTGTGCCTGCTGGATGCGCACCACCCGCCCGTTAGCAGAGATGCTGACGTGGTCATCACTCCTCAGCAGCTACAGAGAGAGAGACAGAGATAGAGAGAGAGAGAGAGCAGTGGGTGTGTGAATTACTTGCATGTATCATCTTGAAAGCAAGTACTACAGCGTGGTCTCTCCAGGGTCCAGAGTCTGAACAGTCTGAGGCCAGAAGACAATGGAGAAAGGACCTACAGACCTAAAGATCAGCATCTAACCCTTTACAGAGTGCAACTTTATAGTTTAGATTAATCAAGTCAAGATTAATGGAGGTATGTGGTCTAAGCATGTGTGTATGTGTGCATGTGTATGTGTGTGTGCATGCATCGTGTGTGTGTGTGGCTAACCTGCCCGTCCTTATACCAGAGCAGCGTGGGGGTGGGGATAGCCTGGGCCTCACACTCCAGAGTGAGTGTGTTGTTCACTTTGATCTTCACCTCCTTTGGTGCCAGACCCTCTCCAGGCACGTCATTCTTACTGATCACTGGAGGTACTGACAGAGACAAACACAAGGGACACACTTTTCATTTCCGTTTTACAAACACTAATTAAATGGCCTTTGATTAAAACCCAAACAGCCACTCATTGATCATATCAAATCACATGGCAAAACACTAAGGCTGAAAGTAAACATGGACTGCTGTTGATGGCAGACAGCAGACGGCAGGAATTACAGTAACGCAGCCAAAAGAGTTCTTGACGTCAACTGAACAGTAGGTGGCAGTGTTGCTGTAATCATTTCCATCTGTTGCTGATGCACTGTTGCCACTCACGGTAAACTTTGACCTCGTAGTTCTTGAGTGTCTCTCCTGCCTCATTGGTGGCCACACACGTGTACCTGCCAGCATCCTCTTCTTGGGCCCTTAGAATTTGCAGTGTTCGCCCACCTGTGTGTAGGTGTGTGTGTGTGTGAGAAAGAGAGAGAGAGAGAAGGAAAGAGTGTATATGTGTGGGTGGGAGAAAGAAAGTGAGAACAAGACAGAGTCACAGTCGATTAAACACCAAGCAGAGCAAACAGGCTGCAGTATGCTTCTAATAAAGACAACCATACGTCGTTAGGCAGTGCTCAAGAGTGTGTCGACGTGTGTATGTGTGTGTGTGTGCGAGCGTGTGTGGGTGGGACATGAGGATTGACTTAAAGGAAAAAACGCTGGAAGCTGTTAAAGCCCATTACTGTCTGATCATGGGCTCGGAGCAGAAGCCAGTCAGTCTATCAGCACTGCAGACTGCAGAGTCAGAACCCAGATCACAGGGCCGAACTGACTCCAGGCCAGTGAGGCCCATGGCATCCAGTCCAAACAATGAACAACCCAAAGACATGAACACCAGCAAAAGCCATCTGGAGACTTCAGAATTAAATGGATCTGTCTGGGGTTTGTACATAAAAAACAAAAATGTCACATAAAATGCTGTAAATATATTGCTGGTGTGCCACTGAATGATGAGATCCTTTTCACATAATGTTCTTTTGAAAATAACCAGTCATCTAGTGGATACTGACACAAACCTTTAGTTGTTGCGTTTGATTATTATCTAACATGATATGATATAAAGTAGCTTAAAAAATGAACAAATCCCTTTGCACAGCAAACTGTGTATTGAAGCCAGGTGCTGGTAGTTTGCAGGTTCACAGTTTTAGATTCTCAAGTGTGATCAAATAAGGAAGTGCTTTCTTATTTGACCTCACTTGAAAAGCTGAAATTGAGCCTAACGAAAGAATTTGAAACAAGTTGGTCAATAAAGAAAACCAAATTTGCCAGTGTGCGGTGGTGACCCTTTCTTGACTAGATATGATATAGCTTTAGTATTTATGGCTCTAGTTATTTATCAAAGGCTTATATTAAAGAGTACATTATCAGAGTACATTTTCATTTGTCCAGTTTAATGTGGTAGATGTCTTGACACCATGTGCCATTGAGATGAGTTGAAGAGAGTTTCATTCATGCCTGTGTGCCTGTGTTCTGTATAGTAACAGCATGATCTGACCCCTGACCTGGAAGTACTCGCACATTGCGTCCTGACTGGAAGGGGGCTCCATCCTTGAGCCAGGTGATGATGGCGGGGGGGTAGGACTGCGCCTCACACACCAGAGACGTGGGGCTGCTCAGGGTCACTGTCACTTCCTCTGCAGAGCCCTCAGGACCAGAGCCCACGATAGTGGGAGATACTAATACAATGCATATGCACATATACACACAATACACAAAAACACACACACAAACACACACAAACACACAAAAACAGGTTAGGGTTATCAGAACTGGCACAAATATAGCACAAACATGGTTTTTAATGTATTTAATGTAAGAAATGAACTAAATCATTAATGTAAGACACATTTAGACACTGATACATACACACACACACACACACACACACACACACACACTTAAATAAATGCTCAGATTATGGTATCCAGCACAGTTGCAAAACCATAGCACTCTCATACACATACCCAGCACATTGAGATTGAAGTGTCGGCTGCGGTCTCCTGCACTGTTGGTTGCCAGGCAAGTGTACCTTCCCGTGTCAGACACCTGGGCTGCTGTGATCTGAAGAAAGCGGCCGTGTGACATCACCTGGTGACGTCGGTCATTAACCAATGGTAGACCATCCTTGAGCCATGTGATCTCTGGCACAGGGTTACCTGGTTGACAGCAAAAGTCAAACCAAGGTCAGCAATCAGCTGGACCATTGCTACCACACATTACTTCATTGCTGGACCATTGTGGGACCAATTCTACTATAGATGACACAGCATTTGTCTGTGAATGTATATGAATATTTTGTATCAAATGCATGTGTGTGGTTTTTTTTTTAAGTAAAGTAAGGAAGGAAGTTAAAGTAAGGATGTGACATACCTGTGACCTCACAGACCAGTGTCACGTTCTGTCTGTCCTTGACTTTCACATCCTCCACTGTCCCCTCCTTCACTATGCTGGGAGGAACTGCAACACACGTAACGAATAAGGGATACGATAAGAGAAGAAGAAAGAAAAAAAGACACAAAGACAGGAAAAAGGAATAAAGAAAGAAAGAAATGTATTTGTGCATATCCCAGTTTATTTCCAGTCAAGGAAATGGATTTTGTCTTTTTTATTTGGTTTCTCCAACAAAATACTGCAACTAAGTGACAGGATGCCCTCTTACCAAGTACGTCCAGGACAAAGTTCATGCGCTCTTCTCCAGCTGGATTGGACACAATGCAGGTATATCTCCCAGCATCCTCCACTGCTGCATGCATCAGACGCAAGCTCCGACCCCCTGAAAATAACATACACTTTCTTTATGTTTGGGTGCTACATGACTTATCAGTGTAGGTGGCTCCAGCACTTAAATCCGCTCAAAAATTAGAAGCAGGAATGAACGACCCAGAGGCTCCTGGTCCACTGTGCTCACTTCCTGTTGCAAAGCAGGCCACATAAACACAGGGTCTGTTGCCATGGAAACGGGAGGGCCGCAAGCAACAGCTGTGAAAACAGCAGCAGTCCCCAACAAGAATCAACCTTTTTAGTCCCGCTATTCCTCTCATCTTTCAAAGAATCACCTGAGCAAACATTCATTATATAAGCACATTCTCTCATTCACTTACTCACACACACACACACACACTCAAACACTTAAACACACAGAGACACGCATACATGCTTGCTTGTGCAAGTTCTGAGGAAGTGTGACCTGGCCAGGCAGTGACTTTGAAGATGGACAGCGATCCAAGTCATTGATGGGACTAATGAACTACTAGTCTAGTGGACCACACACACACATACAAATCCACTTCTCTCTCTCTCTCTCTCTCCCTCTCTCTCTCTCCCACTCTCTCTCGCTCCCACACACTCACACACACACACACACACACACACATACACACACAAACACACATCCTTTCCGTCTGTCTATGTGCATGTTAGTAGCTGGCTGTGCATTCAAGTTTATAAGTCTATGTGTGTGTATGGCTATTGCATGTGTTTGTGTCTCTGTGTCTGTGTGTACTGTGTGTACATGTGTGTGTTTGTGCATGTGCATGAGTGTGCATTTGTGTGTGTGTGTGTGTGTGTGCGCGCGCGTGTGTGAGTGTTCGCGCACATGTGCACTGTTCATGCATGCATGTGTGTTTACTTTGGAGCAGCACGCGGGTGGTTAGTGAAACCTAAGAGTGCGGTCATCCTCTGTTATTCCTCTTAAGCTCTTCCTGCCCTGTGTAGTGGTTTCTGGCCCCTCGTCGGCCAGCCATCTGATAGCAGCTTATTAAAGTTGATCTATCGCTCCTGTCTGCCCTGTGACCCCCTGGCCAAAAGAGTGCCGCTTCTGGGTCCTGGCCCTATTCACTAAACCACTAGCCCCCTCAAACACATCCACACACACGCGCGCACACACACACACACACACACAGATACACCTACACATACACACACGGATACACTTATACACACACACACACATACACACCATTTGCCCACGGCTGAGCTTCACCCGTGAGACGTAAAGGACAGTATAAAATCAAGGATGCAGACAAGAATGTAAGAGAACAGTCTCTGTGAGACTGAGAGAGAACAGCATCACATCTGCAGGTGAACTTTCAAGGACAGGAAAGCTGAATTTGATTTATGCCTGCTACTTACGTATTTGGTAGAATTACGCTCAGAAAAAATTCTTAGAATATAATCTCATACACAAATCCAGATTTCCTATTTGACCTGATGGTTATGAAATAAAGTAACATGCCATATGTGTGATTTGGGCATATGATGCACTAAATAAGTGCCTCAGTAACCAGACTGATCTAAAAATGCAATGGCATAAGCATCATGGTGAACTAAATCTACAGAAATTGAGCCACACACACATACACACACACACACACACACACACACACACACACACACACCTGAGATGATGCGCACAGAGCTGGAGGCACTGACAGGCTTGCCATCCTTGAGCCAGGTGATAGAGGGGAGGGGGATTCCGGACGCCTCACAGGTCAGAGCCACGGGGTTCCGCACCACCACACTCACATTCTGAGGAACCACTGTCTGACCCGTGATACTGGGGGGAACTGCAGGAGACACAACACACACACACACACACACACACACACACACTCACACGATTAATTACAGACACACAACTCTGAGAGCAGCCACTGAAATGAATGTATTTGTTTGCAGCTGTGCTACTTGCAATGTAAACCAATTCAGTGAGAGGGAATTAATTTAGCTTGGGTATGTGATATTTATGACTTCATTAGCTCAATAACATCTTATTTAAATACACTAGTAGTAACTAAAACCAAGCACACTAGCACTAGCAGAGTTCAGGTGTACAGTTCAAACCAAATTCATCCACCTACAAGTGATTCAAAAAGCCAAATGCAAGCACATATGCTCACCATGAACATTGACGTCATATTTGCTGTCAGTGGTTCCAGCGATGTTGACGGCAACACAGGTGTATCTGCCTGTGTCCGATACGCGAGCCTCACGGATCTGTAGCAGGCGTCCCTCGCTGAGCACCTGCGCACCGTTGCCATGGGAGATCGGCCGGCCGTCCTTGAGCCAGCTGATGGCGGGGCGGGGTACACCCTCTGCCTCACATTCCAGTGTAACATCGGTGCCACGCGTCACTGTCAGGTCCGCTGGCCCGCTGCGTCTGATGGAAGGGCGAACTGAAGTGAGAAGAGTAGGCGTGAGAGTGTGCTTCACAACAGGTGTGTGTGTGTGTGTGTGTCTGTGTGTGTATGTTTATGGAAGGGTGAGCTGGAATGACTGTGCTTCATAGCAGGTGTGTCTGTATATATGTGCGTGTGTGTTTATGGGAGGGTGAGAATGGGTGAGTGTGCTTTACGACAGGTGTGTGTCTGTGTGTGTGTGTATGTGTGTGTGTGCTTATGGAAGGGTGAGCTGGAGTGTGAAGACCCATGTAGTAGGAGTGAGTGTGTCTCACATCGTGTGTGTGTGTGTGTGTGTGTGTGTGTGTATACATGAACTGGAAAAGGTGAATCTGTGTGCTTGTTCCACAACTACCATGTGTAGTTTGTGTATGTGTGCTTGTCTATGAGGATATATATTGTATATGCGTGTGTGTCAGAATTGGTGTTGGTGTCTCTGCCTTCAAGGCACGTTTGTGTTGTTTCTGCTGTTGTGTTGTGTTTACCATAGACTTGCAGACTGTACTCCTTCATGGCCTTGCCAGCGGGGCTGGTTGCCAGGCAGCTGTAGGAGGAGGTGTCCCTGTGCTCCGCACTGGAGATCTGCAGCTGTCTCCCACCAGAGAGAACACGCACCCGAGAATCTTCCTTCAACTCAGTGCCTTCACACACACACATACACACACACACACACACACACAAACACCACATGATGTATAAGAGATGTATTAGAAAAAACAAGAAAAGTCTGATGATGAGGCTAAGGGTAATGACGAAGGTCATGTCTCACCATCTTTCTTCCAAGTGAGGCTGGGTGGAGGGATGCCACTGGACTCACACACCAGAGAGATCAGACTTCCCTCCACCACTGTTAGAGGAGATACTTCCTCAGAGCCACGGATACTGGGGGGCACTGAGAGAGAGAGAGAGAGATAGAGATAGATAGATAGATAAATAGAGAGAGAGAGAGATTATTTAGTAACTCTACACACCAATGGAACTAATAGTCAATTCAGACTAAGGCAAGTTTGGAAAGGACATTGAAAGTCCAGCCTCAAGATAGAGCCACTTAAAGGTGCAACCAGAGATGCAAAGTGGTCTGTAAGCATACAACACTTTTTGTATCATTAAGTGAATAGGTCCTCACAGTCCTCTAACTCTCTGTCCTCCATAATCCCAGTACACTATAAAACAACCCGGTCTTCTTAAGCGGCCCTGGCTCAATGAAGTGGTAACAGACCAAGCCTGTAACCTGTAGCTTGTAGCCTGTAGCCTGCTACTCCAAACAATTACAACACATTGTATGGAGTTTTTTTGGAAGAACTGAAGTAATGGGTGTGTTCTGTTACTCTTTGTTTGGTCTGCGGTTTTAACACAGTGTAAGCTGTGTCAGACAAACGTATCTGTACAAGTACAAACATAAATATAAACAAACAACGTCAAACAAACAAATTCATCCAGCCTCGCTGATGGCATCTTCAATTATTTGTCAGAGCAGCAAGCTCATGGTTGGTGAGAGGGAAAGGTTAAAGGTCAGAGATCAGTATAAAAGGTCATACAAAAGGTCACAGCTCAACTCACCCCACACGTTGAGGTTGTAGTTCTTCTCGGTTTTGCCTGCCACATTGGTGGCCTCGCAGGTGTATCTGCCTGCATCCTGCACCTGAGCACTGCTTATCTGTCATTATAGAACACAACACACACATCAATGTGTGTGTGTGTTTGTGAGTGTGTGTGTGTGCGTGTGTGTGAGTTTCTGTTGCAAGTATATTTGCTTCTTCTACACCTTGGAATTTACGGCATGTCCTACAATCTATTTCATTCCTTTTGGATTTTCAAAAAATATAAATAAAATAAATACATACAATAATAACAATGTAAATTAATGACATAAAAGAATTACAATGTGTATTTATCAACGTGTAAGTTTGAGTGTGCATGCCTTCAGTAAACTGCCATCCTCTGACACTGTGGTGCCTGGTCTTCTGTAGAGCGGGCGTCCGTCTTTGCTCCAGGTCAGTGTGGGTGGGGGGATGGCATCGCTTTGGCAGCGCAGCTCCACGGGGCGACCCATTAGCACCGTGGCATTCACCTCCTCACCCATGATGTTTGGTGGCACTTGAGTAAACAAACACACATAAACAAACGCACAGACACAGATTCCAAATTTTTCCACTGTTTCTGTTTGCGACAGTTCAATTATCTTCAGGCTGAATGACAGAGTTTTTTTGTATATTTACTAGATAAATATTTAACACCAGATGCAGTGGAATATAATTCTTCCCTCTCTCTCTCTTTCTCTCTCTCTCTCTCTTGCTCTCTCTCTCCCTAAAACACACACACACACACACACACACACACATAGACCTTCTCTCCTTTCTCTGCCTCCATCCCCCCTTGACTCCCTGTGCTTTTGGAAGCTGTAGATTTTTATTGCCAAGACCAACAACTCATCAGTCAAAGTCATAAAGCCATAACTTTCCAATTAGCTTGTTAAAACTTTGTAGCTTTACGTAGTTCTTAGCCCTACACACCCCAGAGTGATTTATGGTCTTATTTAATTAAAACATCATCGCTAATGTTTGCCATAAAAGCACAGTTGATTTTAGCGCATAGTGTAAACATTTACAACATTTCCTTTCTGAATGAAGTATCTTAATACTTTCCAAAACTTTGGAGACATGTTTTCTTAATATTATAGCCTTACAAATTGGCTTCCTTTCTCTGTCATGGTCTCATTCTCATGCAGATACATATGCATACACACACACACACACATACACACACACACACACACACACACACACACATACATTACAAACTCACCATACACTCTAAGATCATAGTCCTTTTGGGTCTCTCCCCCAGCGTTGACAGCCACACAGGTGTAACGGCCAGCATCACTCACCAAAGCACTGCTGAAGGCCAACAGCTTGCCTGCTGACAGCACCTACATACACATGTGCATGCGCACACACACACACACACACACACACAAATTCACACACTTCCACATTATGCAAACACAGACACAGCCTCATAGGCATATAATTCAAGATACACATACCATACTATAACACATCACAGACACACACCCATACCCACCCACACACACACAGGCACACAGCCATTCACACACACACACACACACAAACCTACCTGCAGGCCCTGGGAGACGCTAGTGACGGGCCTGCCGTCCTTGAGCCAGGTGAGGCTGGGCGTGGGAACCCCTGAGGCCTCACACTCAAGACGCACAGCCTCATTCACCACCACTGACACCTGCCCACCCTCACTGGAGATAGACGGGGGAACTGAAAGAGAGGACAGAGAGAGAGAAAGAGAGTAAACAGATCATTTGAGGAGAGTGAAAGACAAAAACAAATGAAATGCATTTGAGATTCATTTAGTGCAAACCTAGACTTCATTTAATGCACCCTTATATATAAATATACATAATGATACATGATACACAATATACATGATATACATAAAGTGCAGGTACTACTTACTACTTAAGCAGAGCATTAGACAACAGATTAATAAAAGACAGGGCATAACCAGACATATGTAGAAGAGCACTAATTGTTATAAGTTAGGTACACGGTGAGGTGGCGGTAGAATATATAGCATTTAGCAGAAGTGCACTATTGTGAATAAAACGTCATGTTTTGTTGTTCAACAGTCTGGCCACACACACACACACACACACACACACACACACACACACACACATACACATACTCGTACTATACACACACAGTATAACATCATATGTGTCAGCCTGTCAATGCCACGGCTACAGACAGACTACCTTGCATTGATTCGCACACGCACGGACACACATACACACACACACACACACTCACTCACCATACACTTGGAGAGTGTGTGTGAGCTCCGCATTGCCCGCAACACTGATGGCCACACAGCGGTATGCCCCCGCGTCTGACACCTGAGCACGGCTGAGCTCTAGCACCTGACCCCGGTTCAGCAGGGTCACGCCAGCCGCCGACGTCAGGGGACGCCCATCCTTATACCACGTCACAGCTACACAGTGATGACAAAGAAGATTAGTCAGTTCACCGCTTTTCTTACACATCTTTTGATCTCATAAAACCTATTCCTCTGTTCAAAAGAAATCTCTGTTTCTATGAGCAATGAACACCGATGCCAATAAAAGTGGAACACTGTTGTCAGTTTGCTTGCTGATGTATTAACATTTTTGGGCTGTATCTGCTTTAGCTATTGGCAAACTTGTCTAGTGTCTTTATTCTCTGACATGCCTAAACTGGCTAATCATGAGGAAAGCACGGAGTCTTGACACTGCGTTATTAAAATGTCCTTTCTGTCTACCAATCTCTTGCTTGACTAATACTACCATTACTCATCTCTATCGAAATGTGTCTTGTCCTTCTCTCTTCCCATCTTCCTCACTCGCTCTTTGTCTGGGCTTTTGGCTGGAAAGCCAAACTCCGGAGTCAGTGTAGAGGTGAATTAGGGCCAACACTGATGAAGTGATTGATCTCTGCTCTCCCCGTCCGCCAACCTGTCAGTATGCTTGCCTGTCTGCCTGTCTGTCTGTGAGAGGCTCTTGAGACAAAGACACGTGCGCTCCCAGAACCTGCCCACAGACACTGCTGCTGCTGCTGCTGCCATAGCTGCCACTGGGGAATGGAGCGAGAGAGCTGAACACTGAACGTCTAAGACACAGACTCAACTCTGGACATGTTTTGCATTTAAACCGAGCTGACATTCAAGACAAAAGCCTTCAAGTTTGAGCCAGAACGACAACGTGAGAGTGAAGGACCTTGGGTTCTTGGGAGGTTCAGCTAATGATGACATTTTCTGTCCTGTCACAGTCTCTGACTTTTGCTCAAGGAGATGTCAAGCTGTCATGTGACACATAACACCCTTATTTTCTTGACGCCAACTGGCAGCTGGTAAGTCCACTGTGCATTGAACTACACAAAGCTATTCTGATTACTTGACCAAATCGTTTTGTAAATGTAATACCATGTCCATGATCTGTAACCAGCGATGGGTCAGCACAGTGAACCAACACACTATACAATACTAGTGGACCAGCTGCCTGTCAATGAAAGCAGGGCTCACTTTGGTGCATGTGGTATATTGCAAAACACTGAGAGTCGACTTGTGAGCGATCTATACCTGGAAGTGGACTTCCGGCCACCTTGCATTTCAGTTGAATTGGGTAGCCCACCACAACAGTGTGGTTGACAGAGTCTTCGTCGAACAGGATGTTGGGAGGCTCTGTAAAGCAGATGACAATCAGGGAAATGTGATGTCAGAATGTGATAACACTTTCATGTGTATCTTGGTACTAACATCAAGGTTGTTGAATTGAGTTTTTTCTAGGAACTTTTGTCTGGTAGGCGATGGGCTTACCATGGACACTGAGTCGGATATGCTGCTGGGCCTCGCCAGCAGCGTTAGTGGCCACACATGTGTATTTCCCAGCATCCTCTAGTCTGGCCTGGGTGATGTGCAGAGTCTTGCCATCTGATTCCAGCTGGGGACAATCAGATGAGAAGTGATGGATAAAACAGATGGATAAAATGAACAGAATGATAAAAAATAGATGGATAGAGTGACATACGTCAGAGTGAGATACAATAAAAGGAGATATAAATACAACACTGTGGTATATAGGAAACAGAGAAAGTCAATAGATATGTTCTGGGAGAAGCTCTATGCACATGGGTGATACTGTACCTTCAGGTACTCTTGAGTGGTGTCCACAGGGCGGCCATCTTTAAGCCAGGTGATGCTTGGAGCAGGGATGCCACTGGCCACACACTGGAGACTTATGGGTCGCTGGAGGACCACAGTGCGTTCTGCAGGGCCAGTGGAGCGGATGGATGGAGGAACTGATGGAGAGACAGAGATACATCAGGAAAGAGATTGAAATAGTCTAAATAGTTCTTACACATTCCAACAAATAAGTGCATACTGTAGCCAGCTTAGAGTTGTTCCTGCATCTGAGCACATACTGTAGGCAGAAGTACCTTTACCTTAGAATTAGGACACTTCCATTTGAAAGCAAGGAGACAAAAGATAAAGGTTGGCTTGCAAACTTTCTTAGAGTATGAAAAGCACAAATATTACATTGTCAAGATGTAGTTGTAGATGATATGTGTATAGATCCATTGATTTGTAGCCATATGTTGAGGGTCCATGGTCCAAGTGAGGTTTTGAAAAACTGAGAGTCCATATGACATGCTAAACATCTAGCCTTGCATCATAGCAGCTTTTATCTGAATTATAATAATAATAATAATTGGACACTAAAGAATTATTTTTCACTTCTGAAAATTAACATCAATCAAAGAAGAGAATCCAAATTTTAATTTTAACCATGACGAAATATAACCATGGCAGAGTAAGATGTCTATGTGTATTTGTTACCATGCACAGCCACATTGAACTCTCTTTCCTGCTCTCCAGCCTCGTTGGTGGCCACACACTGGAAGCGTGCCGTGTCTGACACCTGAGCGCGAGAGATGATCAGCCTCCGGCCACCGCTGGCAATACGCACTCTGTCCACCTGCCTCAACGGCTGGCCATCCTTCAGCCAACTAGAGATGGAGAGAGAAATTGGAGAGCGAAAGAGAGTAAGGGATGGTGGAAAAAAAGAGACAGTCAGAGTGAAGCTGTGGAGAAGCAAATTCATGACTAGTTTTTCTAGTCTGAGAGAATGCATGTTTATAATCAACTATAAACAAATTCGCACTAAAGTTTGCCCTACTTTAATGACATTGTGTGCCACTGAATTGTCAATGTGCATATTCCAGTGCAAATATGAGTCCTTGCTGTGGCTAGTTTGTACATGATGTGCATGATGTGTTTGTGCATGTTTGTATGTTTGTCTGTGTGTGTGTCTGTGGGGGGTATCTCACGTGATAACAGGGGCAGGTGTTCCAGCAACATCACATTCCAGTTCCAGCAGGTTGTTGATAGCAACTGTCATATCAGTTTTCTCCTCTGCTCCCTCTATCTCTGGGGGCACTAGGACACAAGACAATCAACATCTGTTACAACATTTATAAATGCCTTATAACTTGTTAACAAATGCATATTACACCTGCAAATTCCACATATATTACACAGATACCTTTGTTACATATTTTAGCATCACAACACAAAGACAATCAGCTGAGAATGCATCTGTCTACCTGGGTATTTTAAATGGATGTGTTTTGGAATCAGATTAAAGAAAAAGCACATGCATAAAGTCCATCTATCAGGCAACACTCAGACAAACATTCGCTCGCAAAACATCACGGAAGCATCTGGTCTTCCCGCTGGCCTCATAACTTCGATGTGGCCCATACATGTCCTTCTCATTCTCTCCAGCCTTTCTGTATTTCATTCCACCGAATGACAATCATTAGCTCATTGGCAACGCATTGTACTTCTGCTCCCTCCAATGCGCTAATGCTAAGCGCTTCTGGCCTGACTCATTGGGGTCTGTCAGCCAGATGCTGGGGTGAGGGCGGGTGAGGCTGGGGAAGATGGGGGTAGATGGTGGGGTTGTCTTTCCCATTTTAATGGGCTTGTGCTCATATTTTCAACACATGTTCACAGATGATTTGTCATTAGCACATGCTGACTTGGTCTGCAGCAATGTCAGCGTATATTACACTGCAACAAAATGTATACACTTTAGAGAATCTTTTCTGGGAAGAAAAAAAACAGACTTCCTTTTCTCTCTCTCAGTTACCCACTCTTTAGTCACACTGAGTCTGTGTTGTCCCATTCAGAAACAAAAGGCTGAGCAAACGATTAGCACCTCGCGATCACCATATTATCACCTGTTAGCTTGGTGCTTATCGCCTCCAGATGTACAGATTATCACCCCAACCAGCCACAACATACATCTTCGGCTCACTCTATAAATTATCTAGCATTCTTTTCAGCGATGATTCATAAAGTCTGAGGATAGCCAAAAAAAAGAGTTATGTCTAATCACAAACCCCAAGGATAGCGCTGCACTGCTGCTAAATGGCAAGGATGTTAGAATCTATTATTTTTATGAGTTGTTTCTTGGCAAGGGTGTTCTTTGGCTCTTTCTCCTTTTCAGACTGGTGTATCAAGACAAATCCGTCATAAGTCACTAAGAACCCTATAAACAGTGTGGATGTGTTTAATATATCAGGCATTCCTGATTAGCTGTGTATGCTTACAATCTCAGTGCACATTAAATGTGTGTTTAAGTAGAGGCACTCTGTGTATTAACAAATGTGTGGTCTTGTACCTAGAACGTTGACGTCATATTTCATTTCTGTTTCCCCAGCAATGCTCGTTGCCACGCATACGTAGCGGCCAGCATCAGAGGGGTTGGCGTTGAGGATCTGAATTCGACGCCCCTGGTCCAGGATCTGGAGCTTTTCGCCAGAATGGACCGGAACACCATCCTTGAGCCAGCTCAGGGAAGGGGTGGGGTGGCCATCTGCTTCACACTCCAGAGTCAGACCCTCCGTCAAAACCACCTTACGCTCTGCAGGGATGTCCCCACCTCCCAGGATTGAGGGAGGAACTGTTGAAGAGAGAGAGAGAGAAAGTAAAATGTGAGGACACCATTCCATATATATATATATAGAGAGAGAGAGAGAGAGAGAGAGAGAGAGCATACAAGCAACCAGCTCACCATAGACATCCAGGAGGTAGTGTTTGTCAGCTGTACCGGCGACACTGGTCACTCTACATGTGTAGCGTCCAGCATCAGCTTCCTGGACACGTGGGATCTTGAGGAGGCGTCCGCGGTCCACATACTGTGTCTGTCGACTGGACAGCAGAGGCTCTCCACCCTTCAGCCAGGTGATGGTCGGTAGCGGCACACCCCGCGCCTCACACTCCAGAGTCACCATGGTGTCCAGCAGAGCCGTCACATCTGAAGTCACATTACCACCCTTGATGCTGGGGGGCACTGTGGGAACAGGTGATTGCAGTTTAATATGGGCTATCACAAACACACACACACACACACACACACACAGACAGACACACACATACACATACAAGATGCTGCCAGACTTGGCTACAGTTAGCCTTTAACTTCTGTATTGCTTTCTATTTCAAAATTATTTTCACTTATTTTCTTGGACGCACATGTGCATACACAATACAGTATCCAATGTAAAACACACATGAATTTAAACTTATCCATACACACATACCATATATGCTGAGGTTGAAGTCTTTGGACTGCTTTCCAGCTGCATTGGTGACACTGCAGTGGTAGTGGGCCTGGTCTCCTAGACGAGCACTCTTAATCTTCAGAAGTTGTCCTCTATCTAGTACCTCTACATTGGGGTCACCCACAAATACGAGCCTGAGAGTGAGATAGGCAGAGAGACACACAGAGAGAGAGAAAGGGGGAGAAGGGGGGAAGTGAGATAGGGAGAGAGAAAATGTTGGGGGTTGGGAACAAATATGCACTCATTAATTAGGAACTGAGAAAGCCAATTACTAAACTGAAGTGCACTCAAAATGTTTTACTCACTTCCTATTTTTGTACCACTGAATTGTGGGAAAGGGCTCCCCTTTGACCCTGCACTCTAGATTGACCTCCTGGTTGAGGATGGCGGAGATTTCTCGGGGGGCACCTGTCCCAATGATGCTGGGGGGGACTGACACAGAAACACACACACACACACAGACTCAAAGGTCAGAATTCAGAGTTCACAGGTTCAAAGTTTGTACAGGCCAACACACCCATGGATGGGAGGCAAAAGATACATGTGTACAAGGCATAACGTAACAAAACACAAATAACAAACTTGCAAAATGTGAAAAATAGTAGCAAAAGACATATCTGTTAAGGTGTATGTATGTGTGTGTGTGTGTATGTGTGTCTGTATCTGTAGACTCACCAAGCACATCCAAGTGAAAGTCCTTCTCTGTGCTGCCAGCGATGTTGATGGCCTTGCATGTGTACTGTCCAGCATCAGCAACTGCTGCCTTCTGCAGACGCAAAACCTTTCCCTGCTGTAGAATCTGCACATTCCCACTGGGCACCACCTACACACACAGACACACACACACAGACACAGACCCATCAAATCCAAATACATCTCAAACATGCAAATGTGTACACATTTGAACACGCAACAACAACCCAACAGCCTATCATACTGTGTATTGAAGCTGCAGACACACAAATGTGCAAACTATCACCTGTGCGTGCACACACACACACACACACACACATACCAAAGGAAAGCACTGCAATGATATGACACAGAGATAGAGAACAGACACAGACAAGGCCAACTCATAAAAACTTTTATTGCGATTCTCTATGTCCAGTAAACCTGCATACCTCTCCTCAGGTCTGTGATGGTTGTCTTCAATACTTTGAGCTTTTCATTCAGAGAGAACTTTAAAGCCAACTCTACTGCCTGCCAGCTGTTACAAAAAACGTGCGCAGCAGGGCTCCAAGAAAAGCACACATATTTCAGATGCAACGCTATCAGCTTAACACTCACCTGCATTCATCCTCAAGTTCATCTGAGAACAGCACCCACACAAACACATGTATGCACACACACATACACATACACACACTTACTCACTCTCTCTCTCTCTCTCTCTCTCTTTCTCACACACACACACACAAACTCTATTTTTCCACCACCACATAGCTGCCAGACATGTCATAGACCAATTTGAATAGAGACCTATTATTACAAGAGGATAATTCTCATCTAAAACTGACAGCACTGTCATTAACCAACTAATGCAGCATGATTATAGTTAATGACACACACAATCCTGAAATAAATCACACAGCTTAACTGGAGATCTTCAAGAACAGGTTGTGTGATTGTGTGTGTGTGTGTGTGTGTATGAGTAAGTGTACTTACTGGCACATCGTTCTTATACCACGTGATGACTGGGGCAGGGCTTCCTGTGACATCACAAAGCAGACTGGTAGGCTGGTTCATCACCACTGATACATTGCTTGGCAACCTGCCATCTCGGACATCAGGTGGCACTGTAAGTGGAACCAGACAGTCCTAGAGTCAGTTTCAAAGCTGATAGATCAAATGGAAAGACAGTTGCTGAGATGGTTAGACTGTGGTAAACAGTACCAACTAAAAATTGCGTCATGTTTTAAGACAGAACATGCCAATGCATGCCATAAAAGGCACTGATTTATGACCTTTAACAGAATCATGTACACAAATGTATACACATATACAAATTTGTCGCAATTTATGTCAATGACCCAAATGATTACTGTAAATAAATCAATTTCGCTGCTAACATTTTATATTTGGGCAGATTGTCTTCAAAGATACTAAAAAATGACATATACACCATCCCATGCATTATAAAGAAAAGACTGCATGAACACAAATTATTTGAGACAGAAGATGAGATGTGATCTATAAGACTGTACCTAATCAGTGCTTATATGATATGTCCAACATATCTTCACTCAAAAGACTGACCCTGATGTTCTCCTTGCACTCACCATTGACTTTCAGCTGGTACTTCTTCTCAGTGGAACCAGCGTCGTTAACGGCCATGCAGACGTACTCGCCATTGTCCAGTGGCGACACGGACGCCAGGATGAGAAGTGTGCCGTCCTCCAGGATGGACACACCGGGCTCGGCCCCTGTCAGCTCCTCACCATTCCGGAGCCACTTGATCACTGGCTTAGGAGTACCTGAGGAGAGACAGAGACAGAGAGAAAGGAAAGGAAAGAAAGAGGGAGGAGATTGAGTTACAGAGAAAGAGAACAAGAAAGAGTTTTAAAACTCCTTTCTTAAACTATACCAAGTCAAAGCCTTCCACCATAAGAACAACTTGCCCCAAATGTACTGTTTGTGCATATTATGTACAGTCTATTACAGATACAGACATAGATATTCTAGAGATCACTATCTCACCTTTAGCTGGGCAGGGGAATGCAATGCGCTGGTTGGCCGTGCGCTCCTGAAGAGGCCTGTTGAAGGGAGGCTCTGACACTTCCACCACTGGGGGCACTGTTGAGCAAGACAAAGAACACACACTGATGCAGATATGGCCCATCTCCAGGTCTTATCTCAAGTAGTCCTGTGAAGTGATGTAGAGAGGCCTACCTTGGACCAGGATCTGGATGTTGGCCTCATCTTGCCCGGCGACATTGCTGGCTCTGCAGGTGTAGACCCCCTCGTCATCCAGACCCACTTTCCTCACCTTTAGCGAGCCATCTCCACTGAGGCGGTAGTCGCCCCGGCTCACCTCCAGGGCGACACCATCCTTCAGCCAGCTGATGGAGGGCTCTGGAACACCCTGGGCTACACAAGGTAACTCCACAGGATGTCCCACCTGTACCTTCATCAGGCGCGGCCCTGGCTGGATACTTGGAGGCACTGGAGGGACGGAGGTTGAAAGACAAACAGGCATGTAAACTAAGTCTATTATGACTGTGTGGACCATTTCATTCCTATAAGTTATGGATCAGTCTTTCGAGGTAGGCTAATTCATCTCGATTTTATCTCTTAACTTCCTTCACATAATCATCTTATTAAGCTCCTCTGCTAATTTTGTTCCTGTTTTTAACATTTTCACTTTTTCACACATCAGAGGTCATTTTTGGACCTCTGGCTGAGATTTTGATGTCTACACTCTAGATGATTGCACAATTAGATCATTCCCTGGAAGCATCATGTTATTTTCCCTATTTACACCCATTTAGAGTAATTTTGTTTAATTCTTCAGGCGACCACCCATCATTCTTAGCATCCTCTTCCCTGTGAAGATCTCAGGAGCTTCCAGCTGGCTCTAGGACCTGTGAGTTCCTCCCACAGCCACAGGGAAGTCTGGCAGGCCCTCATATAATAGCTATGTACCCTATATTGGAACGTTAATGTGCCCTAATGAATAGCATTAGCTGATTAGCCATGGGGGAGCCTCACACCTCTCTGGATTACTGTAATGCTCAGGTCCAAAATGGTTTCATGGTATTTCCAGATCCTTAGGCACAAGCAGGAGGAGCCTAGGTTAAGCTCCATACCTGAGAGCTGCATCATCTTTCTTTCTCTCTCTCTTTCTTTCTCTCGAGATCTCTGTCTCACTTCATATTCCACTATTTGTGTGTCATTACTCTATTCCAAGTCAGGCCAAAATCAGTTCCAATCAATTCCTTGTGTGTACAATCCTCTCAGCCCTATTTCAATCAAAGAGCAATCTCAGAACTTGATTTTAATGTTTTCTTTCTCTTTGTTCATGTGTCTAGATGTGTTTTGGCTGTTGCTCACTTTGGACATCCAAGTTTTTTCAACTCCACTCCAGCAAACCTCAAACCTTAGAATCTACCAACCCCCAGCCTCAAAGAAAGAAGAAGGACAGACAACTGATAAACCAGACACCTATAAACCCAAACTTAACAACCTCTAAACCAACAGCTGCCGAAAGACAGAAATAAAGTCAGAGTATCAAGAGGGAGATTGAAAGAGAGATGAAAGGATGCAGAGGGAAAGAGAGAGAAAGAGAAAAAGAGAAGTAAAGAGAAAGAGAAAGCTTGGCGTGTGCATTTCCCTGGGCTTGTAGACCTGTTTTTTAACGAGCAGTCTTGGATAGACCTCTCACAAACGCTTGCTAACTTGCCGGGAAAGCTTTGCCGGGAGCAGAGTTTGGCAGCGGCAGCTTCCTTCCTTTCACGGGGCCGGCCAATCAGTAGAAGGACAGTGAGCAAGCTGTGTGATGATTGGACAAGAGCCCAGGCCAAAGAGTCTAAGCTGTTTATTATCATAAGGGGATGGATTTCACTTCGGCTACTGTGTCCAGAAAATGACAGAAGAGACAGATACAGAGAGAGGGAGAGACATGCAGGAGAGACTGGAGAACAGATAGAGCAGAGAGAAGAAAAATACATTGAACTGGTCATCTACCACTGACTATGCATCTTAGAATACCATTAGACTCTATACCAATCACTGCCTTATCCTTGTTACAAACATACTTTGCCATTTCTGAGAAAAATGGGTGTTATAAACAAGAGTGTTGCAGTGCACATGACACATTTACAACACATTACAGTAGCAATGTCTATTGAAATAAGACTGAATCTGTTTTTAATAAGGTTTGTCAGGTTTGGACTTTTCTGCTGTAATAATCCTGCTTGGGGGACACAGAGGGTTTGTTTTGAACAGTAATCAGGTTGTACACAGCTGAGCAGGGAGCTCAAGCCTCTCTCCAGGCTATTTGGATGGGCTGAGGTAAGCGCAGCTGTAGCACAGGCTACACATTCAAACACACTACATACACTCACCAGTTGACACAGTAATATACAAAACATGCACAAAGACAGATCTGCAAATACAAAATCAGCACAGTGGAATAGAAAAAGACTTTATCTCACACACACATGCACACACACACACATATATATGCAAGCACACACACAAATCAAAATGTTTACACACCATGCACACTGAGGCGGACAGTTTGTGTGAAGTTGCCGGCGATGTTGGTGGCCACACAAACATAGAGGCCACTGTCAGACACCCGGGTGTCCAGAATTTTCAGAGAGCCAGAGGGGAGCTGTGTGTGCCTGTCAAACACACACACACACACATTCACACATACACACACACACACACACAAGCATTACACATACTGCACATACAAGGGAATTGTAAACATTTATGCTTGTGAGCATTTGTCAATAACTGGTTTCACATATGTGCTTGTATAACAGTGTGCAATAGGGTAAGAGAGGAAAAGAGAGAGAAAGTGTGTGTGTGTGTGTGTTTGTGTGTGTGTGTGTTACCGTGGTGAGTGTGGTGAGATGAGCTGCCTGTCTCTGGACCAGCTGATGATGGGTGGAGGGACACTCTGGACCTCACAGGGCAGTGTGGCATCACTACCCGCTATCACCGTGACCTCCAGCGGACCCCCAGAACCACCTGACCCTGAACCACCACCACCACCACCACTCAATCTGGGTCGTACTGCATACATACACACACAAACACACAAGAAGATAACAACATAAGCCTATTGCTAACACTGGAAGAGAAGAAAAGAGAACAGCAGAGAAGGGAAGTGATCACAGACCGTAAACAGTGAGCTGGACTTTTCTGGAAGCGTATCCAGCTGCATTGGTGGCAGTGCAAAGGAACTCCCCTGACTCATTCCCTCCAGGAGAAGCAATGTAGAGGGAACCATCCTCACGCAACAAGAACACCGAACCGCTCAGATCCAACAGCTCCCCACGCTAAGAACACACACACACACACACACACACGCACACACAAGTGACACAGTGACACAAAAAAGGCCATTCGCCTACACGTGACGGGGTTGCTAACCATCTTTGGCACGGCTAAGAGACTGTACAGTGAGAGGAAGTTGTAACCTGAACCGTGGTCAAGGTTAACAGACTCCTCCAGTGAGCCCTGCGCTCTCAGGCAGACCCATAAAACGCAGGGACCAGCAGAGTGGAGGGCCCAGAGCTGGACCTCCAAAGAGGAGGAAAGAGAGCAGGAGGAGGAGAAGGAGAAGGAGGAAGATGATGAGGAGGAAGGAGGCAGGGGGAGGTGGAGAAAGAAGAGGAGAAAGAGGAGGAGACTGATGCTCCCTAAGTCAAGGGGGGTTGGGAGGTGCTCACATAGAAGGACAGAACATCCATGGATGTTCTATTGTGACTCTATTGTGATTTTACTATAGGTACTATTGCATAGCCAGACCACTTGCCAGACCACAGTTTGTGTGTGTGTGTGTGTGTGTGTGTGAGAGAGAGAGAGAGACATTGCTGGGATGTTGGTCTTGTAAAAAGAGCCACTGAATGGAGCTTTGGAAGCAAATGAAACCTGATCTTACTGAACACTGTAACAGCTGTGTAAAAATACATGCCTCAGTGTGTTTGTGTGTGAGTGTGTGTGTGTGTGTGTGTGTGTGTGTGTGTGTGTGTGTGTGTGTGCGCGTGCACATGTGTGTGTGTACCTTTGACCAGGTGATGTCAGGCTTGGGTACTCCATTGGCATTGCAGGGCAAAGAGATTGGAGTTCCTTCTATTGTGCTGAAAACCTGAGGCCCATGTTGAATGCTTGGTATGACTGCAGAATACACACACACACACACACACACACATACACACATATACACACACACAAAACAAACACACCCACACACACAAGCAACATTAGATTTACAGTCTTTAAGTAAGTGGATCTGGTAAACTACTAGCAATTGCATAAGAGGTCCCCAGGAGTCTGATACAGAGAGAAAACACAGGAAACACCAGTCGCACGATGCTTCAGGGTGACCCTTTACTCACTGTTCTATTTTTCACTGTGTTGGCACTGCACGTCTCTGTGTGTGTGTGTGTGTGTGAGAGAGAGAGAGAGAGAGAGAGAGAGAGTGAGAGAGAGAGTTTGGCCAAAGTAAGTGAATAAGTGAATAGGTTCTGGTAAAAAGATTAGCAGTGGACCTTACCACACAGTTCAAGTCTGCAAGACCTAGATTACAGTCTGTCATTTTCATGTACAGTTTTTTACACACACCACACACACACACACACACACACACACACACACACACACAATATCACACTTGTGTCCCTGTCTGACCCCTTTTTATGAAACTCTATGGTCCGTCTCTGATTTATTGTGTGGCCACACAGCGTAAATCAAGCCATGACAACACAAACAAACAACGGGTAATGGAGGCTGAATGCGTGTGTGAATAAATGTGCAGAAACAATAACAAGAACAGAGGCATTAGAGTAAATCTGTAAATACATGACATGACATGACAACACTTGCATCAAGTTACAGAATTCTATACACATGTTTACAATTATTTATTTATTGTGACACTAATTAAGCAATATAACATGAGTGGGAATGAGGTTGTTTGTGGATATCCTCACGGGTGTGGTTCGGCTGCAAGCCATAGGTAACCACACCCGTGGAACACCATTGCTGACTAACAAAGTTTTAAATTGAAATCGAAATTGTATTTTCTACCATTTAGTTTTCATAATTGCAACTTCTGTTGAGTTGCAATTATCTTGTTCCTTTGACAAGTTTATTAGAAGTCTATTACACATACTGTCAACATACAACACACACCATCATAATTCCGTAAAAGGAGTTGAATCACCAAATATTGTTAGGGTGCATAAGCATTTAAGCATCTATGCCACACCTACCACACAACTGTGCACTAATGTGAAAGAGTGTATACTGTACATACAAGTATGTGTATCAGGCTAACTAATCCTATAAGAGCATTAGAATATTCAGTGAAGCATGTGTAAAAAGCATGCTGTGAAATGTGCAGCACTGAGATCATGTTTGGCACACATGCAGTCAGCTATATTTTGTTAGACATCCCTGACAGCCACTCAAGCTGGAATCACTGAGAGACTGACCCCCTCGGATCAAAGCTGGATAAGAGCGACATCTGAGGCGGCTGCATACTGAAATGACCCAGTTTCTGAAGAGGGTAATCCTGCATACTGGTTTTCCATTCTGTTTTGACCCAGTTTCTGAACATGCCATAATGGACACACACACACACACACACACTTTCACATATGCCATGCCCCCTGGACACACACACACACACACACACATATGTCTGCCCCCCTCCACGCACACACACTCTTTGCACAGCGTGACCAATTCTCATCTCCTGAGGTATAGCACAACGTCGACATGATGAAACTGGTTTCAATAAAAATGCCAGAAAATATTTTCCCCTTTTCCTGTTCTGGGTTTTACCTTGGTGCTCAGAAACACTACACTTTTCTTTTCAGCTCTTTCTCACACTCTCCCTCTCTCTCTCTCACACACACACACACATTGTACATACATAAACTCCCATAGGCAAATACAAGGAAAGGAAACTGAATAAAATCACTAATTGTCTGAGACTAAATTGTTAGGTAGACTGTGTAAACACTATTATAATCTGTTAGTTTATATGATATGATCCCCATAACTACCATGCTGTATGTTAATGTGTCATTTCTGTGTGAATTATTGTCAGTATTCTGTAAGTGTTTAAGAATGTGTGTGGCTGTTACATGCAATGTGTTTCCAACTGTGGAGTCTGTGCATATGAGTGAGTGAGTGTGTGTGCATGTGTGTGTGTATGTGTGTGGGTGTGTGTGTGTGTGTGTTACCGTATACGTTGAGGGTGGTGGTGTGGTTGCTGGAGCCAGCCACATTCTCTGCCAGGCAAGTATACTCCCCCTCATCCTGCAGCCGCACGCGCTCAATGTGCAGACTGCCATCCTTGCGGATGCTCACGTGAGAGTCCGACAGCACCTACACACACACACACACACACACACACACACACACACACACAAATGCACAATTAATAAAGCAAAGCTGCATCTTCTGAGGTAATCGTAAGTGCCGCAATATTTGTAGTCATAAGTTTCAAACTGATTTGTGTGTGTGTACATTACATGCTCTTCAGTTATTACACTCATGTTAGTGAGTGTTCAAGAGTGTATGTGTGTGTGAGAATGGGTGTATATGCAGTTGCGTGTATGTGTGTGTGAACAAGTGTGTCCTTACCAGGCCGTTGTGGTGGATCCAGCGTCTCTCTGGCAGAGGGTTTCCAGCCAGCAGCACACAGGGCAGAGTCACCTGCTGATCCTCAACCACGCTCACTGCTGCAGGACTCAGGGCTATCACCGGAGACACTGCACACACACACACACACACACACACACATACACACACACACACACAGACATACACAATGGCCATTTAAAGGCATGGTATGATAAAGGCTCTAAATGAATATTTATGCCTGACATTAACTTACCATAACAGTTATGTCTTTATGAATGCTTCTTTATGAAGTTTTTAACTCTATTTACAAGGGACATTACTCAGCATTCGAAGTCATTTCAAACACACTTTGATCATTTCAAACACAATTCTTCAGGTACACACACACACACACACACACACACACACACAGATTCTTTTCTGTCTCTAAATCAGTGTGTATGTGTAAGCTCTCCATAGCCAGAGGGTGTGTAATAGCAGCAACTTTATCTTGTGCTGTGTGTGTGTGTGTGTGTGTGTGTGTGTGTGTGTGTGTGTGTGTGTGTATCATTGGAGCATATTGTACTATATATTAAAGCACTCTTGGAATAAACACTGATGAGCCTTGAAAAACCTCAACAATTACTTTACTGTTTACTATCTAAACATACACACACTCACACAAACACAAACATAAATTGAAACAGGAGATGCTTCAATGATCAAAACAGAATTAAAGGCTATAGCTTCCCAATATGTGTACACGCATAGGCACCCAAACACACACACACACACTCAGGATCTCTCTTTGATCAATTTGAGACAGAGCTGTTTGCGTGTCTGCGAGGTTTTGATGGTACCAGCATTATAAACCCAACCAAATTCTTCCAATCACCAAAAACGCACACACATGGCACACACAAACACAAAAAGATGCTTCCTTGCACACAGGCATACACACACACTGGGCTTTGTGTACATCATGATTTACATTTGTGTACATCATTGCTACTCTAAACATATACTTTCAGGACAAAGCCCAGGCTCAACTCAAACAAAGTCGATCAAACACATCTACCCACACACACACATTGTGTCAGGTCGGCATCGGATCTGGTCACGGCCACGCCCCCTCACTCAGACTCACTGCTCGTCTCCCCGTTTGCAATCATTTCATTTATAATTGCTATCACCTGATCCCCACCTTATTTAAACCTCCCTGCCACATCA
This sequence comes from Tenualosa thibaudeaui, assembly GCA_027481765.1. NCBI lineage: Eukaryota > Metazoa > Chordata > Actinopteri > Clupeiformes > Clupeidae > Tenualosa > Tenualosa thibaudeaui. The sequence goes on along the minus strand of JAIFZK010000023.1, from coordinate 3,013,554 downwards.
CTCAGCGTCTGGTCTCGTCAACTTCACATCAAAGTCACGTCAATGTTCCGTCATTGTTTCCTGGACTCTTCGCCCGTGTTTCCTTCGTCTCCGTTCTCTCCCGCGTACCTCCTCGTTCCCTAAGTTTGTATTTCTGCTCCTTTGAGTTTTTCTAGTGTATTCCCTGCTAGAGTATCAGACGTCATTTTATTAATTTACTTCTGAGCTTTATTATTTACCCTTATTCTTCGTTGTTTATTTGAACCTGTTAGTTATCCCCGACTGTCGTCGATATTCCCTCAGACTCTCCGCATGTCATTTGTATCCTCCGTGTCCCACGTATTCCCGTGTACCTCGTTCAGTAAGTTTTGGATTTCCTGTTTGGTTTGTCGCCCCTTGTTTCTTCGAATTATCCTCGCCTGTTTCAAGCGTATATTTCCGTATTCCAGTGTTCTTCTAGTCTTCAGTTAATCTTAGTATTTGTACATTCTGTTTACTCCGTTAGAGTAACGGACGTGACTTTCGTTTTACGTATTGGTTTGTGTAATTAGTGATTTTCTGTTTTCCCCTCCACTTGAGAAGTGGACGTGACTTTTGTTTGTTCATTGTTTTACCCATTAAATACCTCCTTTGTTTAATCTACCTCTGCTTCCATCCGTCTGTGTCTGACACATTGACTTTGAATGTTACTTGAGGAAATCCAATAATGCTGACACACAGGATGTCTCTCTATGCTGCATTGTGAATCTATGCGCATACGAATCTATATAATCTTTATATATTAAGGATTAGTTATGTTTATATATTTGTATACAAAAGTAATATTTTTACTGGCAACTACAGGCTCTACAACTACAGGGTGTGTGTGTGTGTGTGTGTGTGTGTGTGTGTGTGTGTGTGTGTGTGTGTGTGTGTGTGTGTGTGTGTGTGTGTGTGTGTGTGTGTGTGTCTTGGCCAGTAGCCTATTCACACATATCTTCAGACAGTGCAGCAATGTAATATATAGGGGGCAACACCCTTAGCTGTTACAAGCAGATTACATACATCATTTATCAAGCACATACACACACATAAAGCCAGCAGCACACAATATTTTATCAGTGACATGCAGTGATTCTTACCGAGTCCAGTGACAGTGATTGTAGCCTGGGTGTGGATTTTTCCAAATGGATTTTGTGCTTCACACCAGTACAAGCCTTCGTCTTCCACCCACAGATCTAATACACACACACACACAGACATAAAATAAGTATGTGAACAAGAATTTAAATGGGAAAACAATAAGACAATCTTATGGCATATAGATATTATTGGAACAAGAGAATAAGAGTAACAACAAAGATAGAAATGGGAGAAGTCAAGACAAAGTCAATCCAAACACAGAGAGAGAGAGAGCATACATTATATGACTGAGAGAAGAGGCTAAAGTCTCTAACCGCTGATGTGAAGATGTCCCTCTCGTGTCTGTGTGACCAAACTGTGCTCGTGCTGCGGGGAGAAGAGTGGCAGGTTGTCGTCACGGCGCCAGGTGATGACTGGTTTGGGGTGCCCCAGGGCCTGACAGGGCATGGTGACATTGGAGCCGATGTCCACTGCTACATCGGTGGGCTGCAGAATGAACTCTGGAGCAGCTGGTGTGGAGGTCATAAGGTCAAAGGTAAATTTAGAATAAATCATCTTACACTTTAGCTTCTCTTATCTTATCTTATCTCAGCTTTTCATCCCTTCCCGACCATCTTTTCATTTAACTTTTAAGTTTAATTTCTCTTTACTTTTAATTTCAGAAGACTTAGAGTGTGTACAGTGTGTGTGTGTGTGCGTGAGTGTGTATGTGTGGGAGGGTGTATGACATACATCCTACATCCAGTGTGATAAGGCCCTGGTCGTTGCCAGCTGCGTTGACGGCCACGCAGGTGTAGTCCCCCGCATCCGCGTCCTGGGCGTACAGTACACTGAGAGTTCCTCTCTCGGGGTCAATCCTTATTGACGCAGATGCATGCAGCTCCGAATCACCTAGAGAGTCAAATAAGAGTCTCTAAACTGATTGCATTGATTGCATTATTTGTTTTAAATCCCTGTTCAAATGATCATTCACACACAAAGGTGATATTGATGAGTCTGTCATAAGTCATAAATGTCATCACAGTGTACGTTTGTCTGTGAGTGACTGCTGTGGACATGACTGGTTAGTTGGTGTTTCTACCTTTGTACCAGTGGATCTCAGGCTTTGGGATTCCAGTAGCAGTGCACTCCATGACAACTGTCTCACCTAGACCAATCAGGAGCTCGTTTTGGACAACCGTCACCTGAGGGGTTTCTGGGTAGACAAAAAAAAAAAACATGTAATGAATAAATTCCACAATGTATGCATGTGTGTTTGTGTGCGTTTGTGTGTATGTGTATGTGTGTGTGTGTGTGTGTGTGTGTGTGTGTGTGTGTGTGTGTGTGTGTGTGCATGTGTGTACTGACCAAAGTAGGTAAGGACCGAGGTCTGTGAGTGTGTGCCGGCCACATTGCTAGCGAGGCATCCATACACGCCAGCATCTTTCTTCACTGTGTGTTTGATCACCAGGGTACCATCAGGGGTCATCCGGTGCCTGACACAGAGAGGTTATCCAGTTCAGTGCAACACTTGTTGTAGCACCACCACACTGACTAAAGGGCTAATAGTAATATTTGAAACCACAGAAATTAATCAGTAAACCACTAAAAAGAGGGAGTTCACAGGGTCCTGAGGTCATTTCCCAATCCTTCCCAATGTCTCTTTCCCACACACTCCCTGTCACTCTCTACTGTCCTAATAATGGCAAAACATATACATATACATATACATATACATAGAGAGAGAGAGAGCTCACCTGCTGGATCCCATGATGAACATGTCATTGTGTGTCCATACAACAGTGGGGGTGGGAAAGCCCTTGGCCGAGCAGCGGATCCAAACCTCGTCCCCCTCCTGGAACGTCTGGTTCCGAGGCTCCACACTGACCAACGGTGGTTCTGCCCAAAAACACCCATAAAGATCAGAACCCATACACACACACTCTGGAATTTAATTATCACGCCCCACCCTTGGTGAGAACCTTCTTACAGTAGACCTCTCTTTGACCTGCTGTTCTGTTACTAACCTACACATGGCCAGCAAGAGACACACAACATAGCCTATAAAACTATCAGCGGTTCCTTAATGGTTTACAAATCATAGACTTCCTTTAACATATGGGTGACTGCATGTGTGTCGCACACTCTCTTTCACACACACACACACAGGCGCACATACGCACACAGAGTGTTAAATGTGTGTAGAAAACACACCTCGCACACCCAACAATTTCATAAGCTGTCAGTCTGTGTGCATTCTCCTGTCAGGCATTCCTGCCACATGGCCAGAACTACATTCAGTCAAGTTTCAGTGCAAATCTCCCTGCCTTTTAAATGCGTCTGTGGGAATATTGAATCCAGACCCTTTCTGGGAACCATTTTCCAGTTGATTCACGACACTGCAACTCATCCCCCTTCAAAAAACACACACAGCCATGCGTTCAGCTATTATGTTGCTACTAAAAAGGTCAAGCAATTCACAGTAGTCCCACATCCAATTCATTTAATTCCTTCCCTGAATGTTTTATTTTTGCCTTGACACATGTGGTATGTATATGCTGCAGGTATGGAAACACTAATTCACAGGAGCTGGAACAGGTAGCGTGCCTGTACAATGATCTGCTAAGCCACGTGAGTGTGTGTTTGGTTGTACTCTTGTTTTTTGTCAAAATCCAAGCATGCTCCAACCTATGGACTTGCATTTTCTACAGACATGTGTGCGTGTGTGTGTGTGTGTGTGTGTGCGCGCGTTTCTGAGAGGAAATGTGTGTGTGCGTGTGTGTGTGTTTAAGATAGAGAGAGAGAGACCGTGTGTGTGTGTGTGAGAGAGAGAGAGAGAGAGAGAGAGAGGCAGTTGGGGTAGCCTCTATGATATAAGCTATAATTAGACTGAGCTTTAAACAGTAAGACTCACTCTAATGTACTCAGCTGCCCTCCGGCTACACACTTTACAGTGTCACACACACACACACACACACACACACATACACACACACACACTTGCACATACACACACACATATACACACACGCATACACAAACATGCATACACAAACATGCACACACACGCACACACACACAGAATGAGAAAAGCATAAGAGGACAAGAGAGGAGGGGGAGGGAGAGAGATTATCTCACACTTTCAAACACTGAGAAACAGTTCAAGTTAAAAGCTCAAGTTAATGTGCATGTGAGATCATGTAACTGTTTGCAACTATGTGTGTGTGTGTGTGTGTGTGTGTGTGTGTGTGTGTGTGTGTGTGTGTGTTTTCACATGTGTGTGTGTGGTAGGACTGAGCCTCCTGTTTAGTGACCCTCTCCTACTCTCTGTCCCTGAACAGGACCACTGTGTCAGCAGTCGGCAGCACTTCAAAGTGGAACGCTAATGACTAGGACAAGGCTCTCAACAGGTGGTGATTACACACACACAAACACACACACACACACACACACACAGAGAGAGAGAGAGAGAGAAGCCCATACACACTCAAATATACTGAGAGAAACATAAAAAAGAAAAAACGTATTTAGGTAACAAACACAGCTAAACACAGCTGCCAACAATGTGACCTGATTTTTTCTCTCTCTTTTTTTCTCTAGAAACAACCTTTTCATCAGCAGACACCTTTACTTACTTCAATGAGCCATTAACAGAAGTAATGTAGCCATGGCATTGGTGCAAAACGTTTGGCTGTCTCCATTCTGAACCAATTACTGGCAAGAAATCTTTTGAATGTAATTTCAGGTGAGTGTGACAGCTTTTAACGCTGTTCTAACAGAGCTCAGACTGGACAGACATGACCTATCAGGCCTTTCTCATATTTCTTGGCCTGGGCTGGTGAGCCTCAGCTGGGGAAGACAACCATACAATCCCCCTCTGTTTCCCCAGTCTGGGTCTCCAGCACTCCCTCTCCAGACAAGCGGAACGCAAAAGGAACAGACGTCCTCTGGAAGAAGAGAGGAAAGACAAGAAGTAGATGAAGAAGAAGAAGAAGAAGAAGCAGAAGAAGAAAAGAACAGAATGAAATGAGAGAGGGAGTTCAGCTAAAGGGTGATTTGTTCTCTTTTCTATTCTTTTCACTTGTTCGCTCACATCCCTCTCTCAAAGCTCTCAAGACGCCCCTGTTTCCTGGTTCTCATTTCTCTTTGCAACATTTCAAAGTACAGTCTGCGAGTGTGTGTGTGTATGTGTGTGTGTGTGTGTGCGTGTGTGTGTTGAAATCTATCTGTTGTATATGGAACTAATCATTCTCACTCTTGGTGAAAAGCACTGTACTGATGTGCATTAGTGTGTTTGAGCATTAGTGACAGTGTGACTTGAAACCTACCAGTCTCACTTTGCCAAAAGCACCATTAGCCTTTCAGGCAGTTGACATGCTATACGTCACAAAGAACCCTATATGCCTTCAAAAAGACTCACACACACGCACACTTGCTGAGCTGAAACACACACACACACACACACACACACACATACACAAATCTGAGACTCATTTACATATACACATGCTGCATAACTATATTCCAACCTAGGAAATCAGCAGTTTACTCAAGTGAATCCTTGTGAGATTAAAACACACAAACACACACATACTAACACACACTAACACACACACACACCCACATACACACCTTGCACGTTGAGGTAGACTCGAGCACTTGATGCTCCCCCTTCATTGGTGGCGACACATGTGTACCACCCAGCATCTTCAGGGGTGACAGTTCGCAGCTCCAGGGAGAGGTTAGACATGAGTCGAGTGCGGGGGTCCAAGCGGGCATCCACTCCCCCACGGTGCCAGGTCAGGTTGAAGGGCACGGTGCTGACTACTTGACACGAGAGCAGGGCACGACCACCGGGGGACGCTGTGGAGTTGGCCAGCACTGAAATGGCTGGAGGGGGCTCTGTGGGAGGGCAGAGGAGTATGGTCAATAGTGTGTGTGTGTGTGTGTGTGTATGTGTGTGTGTGTGTGTGCGTGTCAAAGATAGAGAGAGAGAGATGGAAGAGAGGAAAGTGAAAGAGAAAGAAAGAAGAAGACCATAATTCTGAGGTTTTACTGAAGACGTAAAAAGTACATATGCAGAGATAATGTGTGTGAGGGATTTTTGCAAAGTGTGAATGAAGTTGTGTGTGTCCATCTGTAGCGACTGTGTGTGTGTGTGTGTGTGTGTGCATATGTATGGCTATGCTTGAATAAATACAAGTGTGTCGAGGCTGTGGGTTATGATGCATATCGTGAAGTGAACCCAAGTTCTCAGTGTGAATGTATTGACTGTATGAAAGAGTGCTTGAAAAAGAGTGTGTGTCAATGTATAGACCATGTGTAAGTGTGTGTCTTGGAGGAGTGTGTGTGTGTGTGTGTGTGTGTGTGTGTGTGTGTGTGTGTGTGTTTGTGTGATGGATAGAGGAGCAGGAAGCCAAGGGCTCTGTAAGGGGGAGGACAAATAGAGAGGGGATTTGGGTCTGTCACCCCATTAATTACAGACAGAGAGAGGAGTGTGAGAGAGAGAGGGAGAGAGAGGGGGGGGTGTTCATGTAGGTTAGGGAAATATTTTATTTCCGCTGCCTGTGTTGACAGTGTTAAGTACAGAAGTCCCCAAATGGCGAGAATATCTCTGAAGACGCATACAAACATGCTCACATAAAGTCAAAGCCAGCTCACTCTATCTGTGCGTATGTGTCTATCTGCCCTTCCATCAGTTCCTGTCAAGACTTCAGGGACCGGAATGTAAGGCTAGAAGGTTTGTGGTTTGTGGGTTTGTGTGGACATTCTAGAATGTGTGTGTGTGGTTTATATGTGTGCACCCTATGCATTTGTAAGCACCCATGGGGATCTTAACGATTACAGCAAGTCACACGTGTCAGAAATCACGCACATGCGCACGCACACACACACACACATACACAGACACACACATAGTAATGACAAAATTCAGGAGAGTCTGATGTGTGCTGCTGCTGTGTGTGTGTGTGTGTTTGCCAGTATCTGTGAGTGTGTGTGTATAAAATAAACCTGGTTTTCCACATGCTTCATTTATCCAAAGGAATCCACATTATAGTCTGTGTGTGTCTGTAAGTGTTTCCAGAGGCAAGTGCCAAACCTCTAAACCTCTGGACACGGTCAACAACAGATGACTGGGTCAAACTAGACAGCTTTGTGGTATATAAACACTAGTTCATCGAGACACAAATACCCTCTCACATAAATCCACAGACACACACACGCAAACATACACACTCTCTCTCACACACACACACAAGACACACACACACACACACAAAGCAAAACATGTGCATTTTGGTTGAAGGGCCCTGACAGGCCTGCTCAGTCTTTCGCCTGTGTGTTCTCATAATGACCCCATCACGGAAACATGAGTCTCTATCTCTGACAGCAGTGTGATAAGTATGTACTCAACTCTCCTATTACTACTACAGCTTGATGGAGAACTGTGTCCAGCACAGAGAACTCATGACCCTCATATTACATTAGATAGATTAGATTACATACTGCAGGTCAGATACATGTCAATGTATGTGTGAATGGGGTCATGTAGGTCACATGGATGTAGGCTATGTGTGGGGTGTGAGGTTGCTGTAGGTCAGACAGGTGGATATGTGGGGTTGCAGACTCACCTGAGACATCCAGGAAGGTGCGTGCTCGGCCTGTTCCAGCACTGTTGATGGCAATACACTCATAGTAGCCCTCGTCCTTCAAAGACACCTGTTCTATCGTGTACACAGCAGTCGCTGACTCCCTGAAACAACAGAGCATAGAGTTCTGCTTGTGTGTGTGTGTATCATATATTTGGCTGATTGTTCGTCTATTTGTTTGATTATTTATTTGCTAATGTCTGCATGGATATGTTTGAATAGAAGTGCATGTACAGAATCATATTAACACACTTACTTGAAGAGCTGGTCAACCCCAAGTCGTGCTCCGTCCCTGGTGAAGCGGACGGTGTACGGGATGAGACTGTCCACCAGGCAGTTAATGCCCCCACGCTGTAGGTAATAGCCTGGGGTACGGGCAGGCATCTGCACCTTAGGGGCATCTGTGGAGGCAGTCAAATTAGCCTGAACTGGAAAAACCCTATTCATACTTCTGTACTGTCTATAGCCATCATACACCTTATAGCTCACATGCAGTATGAGATGGTAAACTTATACACACACACACACACATAAACATTAACATCTATAGCCATAATACTCCTCATAGCTCACGTGCAGTATGAGATGATAACCACACACACACACACACACATACATAAACATTAACTTCTGCTGGTAAGTTCAGTAAGTTGAACTGGGGTTGCTAAACTAGTGTCAGCCTTTAGCTCTAGTGATGCCTTAAATGTTTAAATCTGACTGGTTACTGTGTGAAATGACGGTCCTTGACTGGCGGGTGCATCAGCCACTCACCTGGCACGATGCTGGAGAAGGACACGCTGGAGACACGCTGGAAGACGAAGCCATCGCGGTCGTAGCCGGTGACACGCAGGAAGAAGGCCTCGTCGGGTGGCACAAACTCAGTGATGTTCCAGATGCTATAGGGCTCACGTGAGGGAAAGTAGCGGATGGGGAGGGTCTTCAGGACGGCCCCCGCGGTACTCAGAAGCTCCAGGTGGTCAGGCCGCGCGGGCGGGGTCAGCCCAGTCACGTTGAGCAGGATAAAGGTGGGGATGCCTGGAGGTTATGGATGGACACACACACACACACACACACACACAGAAATGGATATGGATTCTGGTTGGATCCTGCTGAGTTTTTCCTGCTACTACTTTTGGTCTCCCTCACTAACTATTTACAGAACATTTACAGAACTATTTGCTCATTTTACGTATTTATTCATCCTGTAAAAAAATATATAGAGGTTTTAGAAATCCTTGTATACATTACTGCTGACTATAAGCTCTAAACAATCAATAGAGATTGTCCACTAACATATGAGGCATGATTACTAACAATTTTAACAAAGATTGTAGGAAATCATAACAATTAGAGAAAAAGGCCTGTAGGCCACTAACTAACCTTGCACAGGCCGGCTGGAGGTCATCTTAAAGTCCAGAGTGGGCTTCCTGGAGAAGCCAGCCCTGAAGTCGATGGTGCTGAGGCCTGAGATGCGCACAGAGTGACGACCTTTGCTGGAGATCTGCAGGTCACAGGAACAGAGGACAAGAGGTCAAGAGGTCAAATGTCAAAAGCACAATCACAGACGAGTTAAGCAACCATAGTTCATCTGAAGGTACCGATAAAACAAAACGACAGAAAGACACTCCCAAGTATTCTCAATCTTATCGCCTGTTCTCTGCTCCAAGAGTGAACTTGGTCATATAAAACAGTGCTCACAACACTAAAGTGCACAAGATACTGCGCCAGGGAGAGCAACAACACCTCCTCCAGCCGAGCTACAACTGACGGGGGTCCAGTCAAAAGCTCCGACATGCATCTTAATCCAAATCTGAGTTGACTTTGCACTCTGGATGACTTCTGGCAGCCATGTTTGCTCTCCAGACAGTTGGCTTGGCTCAGAAAAAGGTACTGGAGGACCTCAGACTGAACCTGTGTGATATCAGCCCTCAAAAGCAGAGACAGGTCTACCTGTCCTGATTATGCCCTTTGAACTGAAATGAATAAGGACTGGAAATGACTAGGTCTAAGTTTAGAAAAAGGGAAAGTTTAGTGATGGGTTTCATTAAATACATTCTTAATTGCCAGAATGTTAACTGGCAATTACACGAATCTAGCAGAATGTTCTCGGCGAATAAATAAACGAAATTTTCCCCCAAAGGATCCACATGAACTGGTACAGATTCCTTTCATTACGGAACAGATAAGCTGTGTTTATGTAAAACAATACGCCTTAGAAGCTCCATTTAAAAAACGTTCAGACTTCAAAGCCTGGTGGAAAATCATTATCCTCAACACTTGTGGGCTTACGCTCTGTAATCCAACTCTGATTGCAGAGGCTTAGATGGGGACACGGGCATTGGCTCTGCTAGTTTAAACATGAAGGATGAAATTACACATTAAAAGTGCAGATCCTCCTCACTGTGATCACTGACATTATGAAGACAGGCTTTTTTGTTAGAAAATAGAAAAGGAAATTTGACTTTTAGTGCGCTACGATTGTGCTCCAAGGGCAAGAGTATTTGTGACTGTCAAGTGCATGCCAAATATCTGATCTGAACAGATTTTGATGATGGAAATTTGATGGAATTTTTTTGTTGTTGTTTTTCTCGAGACTTCTCCTGACAAAATCTTAAAAAGAAACTTCATATTTACCCTGAATCATTCCTATGCATGCAATACTATGGAAATCTAAAAAAGAATTTTCACTTGTTGCATCAAGCTCGCTATCTGCCGGTATATGTTCATATGTTGAGACACACACACACACACACACGCACACACAAATACGCTACAGTCTCAATAAGATAGCCTCACTGTAACGGTCTATGATGAACGAGGCTCTTTCATTTTCCCACCATTACCCGTCCCAATCCCAGGACAGGGAGGAGGAGGAGGGCTTGATGGAGGGTGTGGAGCTGCTTGGCCAGACAATAGGCCTTTAATGGCCGCCCTGTAATCAGGTCTCTCCCTCACCTCAGCGCACGCAGTTCTAAACCCACCCTGCATACCCATGCCCTGGCCAGCCACCACCATTCCCATGGAAAAAACGTTTCCCCCGGCTGGCTGCTTTAATGACTGCCTGCAGGTCTTACATTTACAAACTACATTTACCATGATTCCCTGGTTGATCCCGGCTATTAGTGGTGCCCAGCCACTCCACCGCCCGACCCACTGGGAAACCTAGGCTCGAGCCGAAGTCGGCCAATGGCTTCTCCAGATGGAGACGGGTAGCAAGGATTCTAGTGAAGCACCTGCATGCCTGTAAAATACGACATAAAAACTCCGGCTCCAGCGCTAGTGCACTGATTCCACCGAGAAAGAAAAGAAAAAGAAAAGATGAGATGTCTGGAAATGCTATAAAGGAGCCCTGAAGCGTATATAAAGTTGAAACAACTTATTATTAAATATAGGTTTCTTTACCATTCCCTTCAGTCTTTGTGTTTGGCAGTACTGAAACAGCAAATCCAGGCACACACAGACACACACACACACACTCACTTCTTACACACCACACTCTCTCTTACACACACACACTCACAAGAACACACGCGTAAACACACACACACACACACTCCCGTTGATGTTTTTTATGGTTGTATCGGTGCTAACAGCTCCAGGAGGAGTGTGTGTGTGTAGGGGGGGGGGTCTCTCCAGGCAGAGGCCGAGGCCCAGTGCCGGTGCTCCCCGGGCTGGGCGCATTCTTGAGAAATGACAGCCTTTCCTCTGCTGTTATCACGTGCCATAAAACATGAGCCCCGATGAAGCGGCACACAGCAGAAATCAGCTCAGTGCCCAGAGAGAGAGAGCCAGCAGCCCTGTAGAGAACAGCAGAACTGGGGAGGGGGAGCCAGAGAGAGAGAGGGTGTGCATGTGAGTGTGTGTGTGTGTGCGCATGATTGAGAGAGAGAGAGGGACGAAGAAAGAAGGAATGGAAAGATAGAAAGAGAGAGAAAGAGATAGAGAGAAAGTTAGGTGGTGATGGATGTAAGAGCAGAAGAGGTCCAGGCTATGAGAAACAGCATGAACTACCTTCAATTATAGAGAGATTAGAGAACTAGCTAGAAAGGTCTGCTGTGGACCCTCACAGTGGTGCTCTGTCCCTCGGGCATTCACACACACCACATACACACACACAGACACACACAAACACACACACACACTCTCTCTCTCTCTCTCTCTCTGTCTCTCTTTGTTTTTTAGGCACACTCTTGGCAGTGGACATGTCTCTACTCTTGTTTAGCACTGTTTCATGACTGCATGCTCATGCAGCTTTAGGAGCTGAGGAAATGTCTGGACTTCAAGGCCAATACACACACAAACACACACACACACACACACAGATAGGCACATATGTATTCTCACACACACACACACACACACACACACACACATACACACACACAAACATACACAAACACACACACACACACATAGAAATACAGTAAAATACAGTACTCAGTTCTCATGGCAAAAGTGACAAAAGCACTCAGTCACATAAACCTTCAAATGCTGCTACAGACCAATACACTCACTCACACACATAAACAGGCCACACACACACACACACACACACACACACACACACACACACACACACACACACACACACACACACAGATTAACCTCTAGGCAGGCCAGACACAGCTGGGTAACTCCTGGGAAAATTGTAATCCGCTAATCAAGACAAGTAGCCTGTTCCAAGTCCTTCTGTCCTGAGAACATATAGCTGACACACACACACAGACACATGCATTGGTACACACATATTAGTGTCCATTCACAAATACAAACTCTTACACACACTCACAGTGTGTGTGTATGAGAGAGAGACAGAGAGAGAGCGAGACTGAAGAGAAAAGAAGGAAAAGTGAGATGGAGAAATGTATGTGAGTGGAAGTGAGAGAAATCCTATGTGTGTGTGAGCATGTGTGTGTGTGTGTGGGTGTGTGTGTGAATGTGTGTGTGTGAGAGAGAGAGAGAGAGACAGAGAGACAGAGAGATTGAAGAGAAAATAAGGGAAACTGAGATGGAGAAATGTATGTGAGTGGACGTGAGAGAAAAATGTGTGTGTGTGAGCATGTGTGTGTGTGTGGGTGTGGGTGTGAAAGTGTGTGTGAGAGAGAGACAGAGAAAGAGAGAGAGAGAGACTGAAAGAAAAGAAGGGAAAGTGAGATGGAGAAATGTATGTGAGTGGAAGTGAGAGAAATCCTATGTGTATCTGTGAGCGTGTGTGTGTGTGTGTGAGAGAGAGAGAAAGAGAAAGAGAGCGAGTGAGAGAGAAAAAAAGAGACGATATATAGAGAATGTGTTTGAGTGTGAGGTTTTGGAAGTGAGTTTTTTGAAACTCATTGAAGTCAAGCTGTTCCTCATAACTATGGCACCCAGGCACTGTGGTGATTACAGAATTACGTGATTAAGTCATCTTCCAGTGAATTACTGACAATGAAACTGAACAAGGGTCAATTACCGCAGGCTCAATTACAGGCCATCTCACAGCTCTGAAAGACAGATGTGTAGCAAAAGAGAGTGAAACTGCAAAACACTGAAAAGGCAGATGAAAGCAAATGAAATAGGACCAGGACGAAAAAAAAAATGTATGTCGTTTACTTGTGGAAGAAAGAAATGATGGACAGAGATGAGAGAGAAGGAAAGGGAAGGAGAGAGAAAGAAGTGGGGGATGTTTGTCCCCCATGTCCACATCCTCTCCCCAGTCTGAAGCAACAGCCTTCCAACAACAACCCCCGCCCTCCCACCACACACACACACACACAAACACACACACACCACCCCCCAAGGATGAGGAAGAATGAGTAATGTGTTGTTTTCTTTCATCTCCAGCATCTTTAAATCATCTGTCGTTCCAAACATAAAGAAAGAGGAAAGAATTAGTGGCCCCTGGTCAATTCAGGGGCTAAGGGGACCCATAAAGCACTCGTCCCCCAAAAGTGTGTCACCTCCGTCGGGTGAGGGGGAGAGTGGGGATCCTCTAGTGTGGTGGGCACCCAGAGGCCCTCATGTCTGTCGGAGCAGCCCCAGCGGTAGAGCCCCCGAGGGTAGGGGTGTAATGGCCCAAACATTCCTTCCTCCTTCCCTCCAGCCTTGGGCTTGACGACGACAGTCGACTCCACAAGCCCTGAGACACATTGACCCACATTTCCCGAACACACGCTGACCAATTGGGTTTGCATTTCTCTTACTAGAATTCTCCTAGACGTCTCCTCCTTTGAAGAGGGAAGCAGATCTTACCTTGATGGTCCACATTCCTGGCTGTGGATCTTTAACATTGAAGACCTTGGCAGAGTTGGGAATGTTAAGAAGCTCTGTCAGACCATCGCTGATTCCAATGACTTTACCTGTGGACACAAGCACACACAGTGTATGACAAGGAATGTTTACTTTACCTTATTCAATGGTTTACACAACTTTAAAACTACAAACAGTGAGTGTGCTGTCTTGCATTTAAACACTGCATCTGTATAAGGGCAGTGTGAGGTTCGATGATTGAGTGCGTGTGTGTGTGTATGTGTCTGTATGTGTGTTTTCATGCCAGTGTGTGTGTCTGCAGCCAGTCATACCCTGTGGGTTACGTATCTCTATGTTGGGTACCGGGCCGCTGAGGGCCACGGTGACCTCCTTGAGGCTGGGGTCAAAGGGCAGAGGCCATGTGTTGGCCTCGGAGCCCGAGTGGTCCGTAGACAGCAGGTGGACCTTAGACGACTGCACTGCTTCCTCCACCCACTTCAGAACCTACAGAGTAGAAAAACAGGCAAGACAACACAGTCAGAACACAGAGAGGCAGAACAATGGATGAGTGGATACATGGATGGATGCACGGATTGGTGGATGGATAGATGGACAGATAGATGAATGACTGGATGAACGGACGGAAAAATTAATATCAATAGACTGAAGATTGGATGGATAGATGGATAGACAGACAGATGGATGAAAAAATAGATGGATGGACGCTTGGATGGATGGATGGATGGATGGATGGATGGATGGAGAGATGGATGGATGTGTGGGTGTATGGATGCACATACAGCTAAATGTTTTTTTTGTATGGATGCATTCAGACGGAGGTATAGAAGATGAATTCGACAGATATACAAACACGTGTGTATGCAGACTAGACATGGTTGGTCACATTTATGGCAGTCAGACAGTCTGTGTGAAAGCATCTGATTTCATTCAAATGTCTCTCTAACTCTCTGGACATGTTTATGACTGTGCTACTGAAACTTTCATGCTCACCAACAGCATGGTGGTTTTGGCCATGAACACAATGTTCAAAACCTGTGACCCCTCACAGCAGGAGCATCTCTCTGTGGCACATGAGGCCTGCCTACTACCAGACCCTTCTACTACTACCTCTCTATTGTTCCACATCTCCAATTTCTTTCCCCAGACTGGAGATCACTGGCCTGGTACTGATGCCCTCCCGCAGTGCCCTGTCCTGGGACTAAGATTTACAGAGTTCCAGGCTGTCCATTGATACCAGGGGCAGGTCAGATAAGGTCAGCCTGGGTGAGAGGGTCTATCTGGGGCATACAGGGCACAACCCCAACCTAAATCTTAAGGCTCCATGGAGGGCTTGTGGTATGAACTTCACTCATGTCCTTTAACATAATATACTTTCACAAACACACACACACGCACACACACACACAAGCGCGTGCTAACTTGTTTATGCCCCTCCAGCTGTGTGCTAATGTTAGGATATATGATTAAGGGGAGTGAAGGTGTGGAAGCCTGGGGAAGGGAAATCGATTTCTTCCATGTGCTGTGTACATCTGTTAAGAGCCATGACTGGTGCTGCTCTGCACGCAACACTCTCAAATATGTAAGGAGAGAGAGGTGTAATTCTTGCAAGTGGATGTGTGTGTGTGTATGTGTGTGAGAACATGGAGCATATGGGAATACGTAAAATAGTTCCTGCAACTCTATCATATTAAAACGCCTTGTCATGGTCTGTCTGCACAAACACACACACACACACACACACACACACACACACACACACACAGAGCAGGTACTGTAAGTTGAGTGATTAATATGCCTTTCTGGGAAGATCTGGAGAGACATGAAAGCTACAACTGGAGGCCACATTTCACATGAAATGAAACTCGTCACACATAAATCCACCCTGACACACAACTAACCTGCTATAAAACATATGATCTGTTACTAAGTGTGTGTGTGTGTGTGTGTGTGTGTGTGTGTGTGTGTGTGTGTGTGTGTGTGTGTGTGTGTGAATGTGTGTGTGTGTAAAAGAAAGAGAGAGAGAAGTCTGTATCACACAAAATTTAATGTACCATTATTCATTTGAATGAAGAGAACAAAGGAGTCTCATTGCAAGACAGGGCAGATGACAGAATAGACCAGAAGTCCTCTAAATCAAATAGCATGATCAATGCAGAGAGAGAGAGAGAGAGAGCAAGAGAGAGAGATTGTTCTCTGGGGAGATGGCCTCACCTCGTTGACTTGTTTCTTGTCCAGGTGAAAGACCTGCCCAGAGCTGGTTGAGGCAATCTCCTCATACACTCTGTAGCCAATGTGGGACCTGTCATCACAGTCTCCTGTGAGCACAAACACCACCTACAGACACCGACACACACACACACACACACACACACACACACACACAGAGAGAGAGAGAGTAAGAATATACTGTAAGAAGAACACAGTGACAAGAACATAGTGGGTTTAATTCAATAATGGAAAAGTGACTCTCCCTCATTAATACAGTAACAGCTCCAGTAATCATGACAACAGTACCTGAGACTGCTTCTGCTGGATGAGCTGCAGCACCTCGTGGGCCAGCTTGTAGTCTTTCGATCGGGCATCTGTGAAGACGTAAACATAGGACCCAGGCAAGGAGATCTCCAAGGCGATCTTGATGGCCCCAACGCTCATCTCTGGGCAATCTCCCCCACCCTGGACATGACATCATCAGTTAGTCACTAATCAGGCATGCTAATGAGCTATTGTTATGTCCTAATGAGAGGGGGGGGGGGGCTCGGAAAGCCACTCTGACAGTCAATGACACGGCGGAGTCTTTAATGGTCACTCTCTGACCACAGGACTAACAGGATGTTGACTGTCTGGCACCATTTCCTTGACTCTTCCTCTACCTCTTCATAAATGTTCTCATTCTTCAGCTTTCTCTTTTATGTGTCCTCCCTGGTCCATTTGAAGCACTTTGTGGTCAGAACCCCCTACTGAAGGGCTTTTCTCATTCTCTCTCTCCCTCTCCTTTCTCTTTCTCCCTATCTCTGTCGTTCTTTCTCTCTTCCTTTCCTGTTCTCTGGTTCCCGCTGTCTCTGCTGGAGGTCAAAGTCTCTGTCCTCTCTTTCTGCATTCCAGGAGCAACATTTCTGACAGACCCAAGGAACATCTGGAACGAGCCTCCCTGTGGGTGCGTGTGTGTGTGTGTGTGTGCGCTTTTACAAAAGCTGGAGAGGAATGTGAGGGCAGTGTCTTCCCTCTCTTTACCCCAAACATACACACACACAAATACAAACTACCGGTCTGTGACAGTAGGTACAAAAATAATCTAAACTCTTCTTATTTTCTTTGGTTGGGAATCAACTCAAACACAACACAGATCCCGGATAAATGCTTGAGAAAAAAGAGATGGCAAGAGACAGAGAGGGAAGATGGAAAGGCAGACGGAGAAAGACAGAGGGAGGTGAAGATAGAGAGAGAGAGAGACTGAGAGAGAGGGAGAAAGAGAGAGTGGCGGATGTTAATGCTGAGTTCTGTGCGAACTGGTTCAGTCATCACACACACCAGGATCCACATGATGAAGGGATGCAGTGCTGCAACCAGAAGAAGAGTGATGGCCTGGTCCTCAAGTGCCAAGAATGCAAGTCAGCCAGGGCCAAAACACACACACACACACACACACACGCACGCACAAACACACACAAACATTCACACGTGCTTGCACACACACAGACACACACACGCACGCACACAAACACACACACACCTACAAAAACACAGACACACACACACCCACACGCACACTCTTATGCCAAACATTCTCGCTATCATGGAAAATCGCAGGAAAGATGTTCTCTGTCTCCATCCTCCGCCACCCCCCATAAAAAGGCCCTCTGTAGTGGGGGGCTCTCAGTGGACAGGAAACGCATCATCACTCATCCGCCGCCTCCGCTCCTCTCTTCTCTACTCCTCTGTGAAGCCTGTTCTCTGTGAAACCGTGTTTGTGTTTGGGATAAATTTAGCCACCCCTGTCACGGAGATGGAGAGTGTAGGGACATCTTCTCTGTCCAAGTATGTAACAATGACTGTGCATGTTTGCGACTGTAAGCAAGGGTGTGTGTGTGAGAGCGCATGTTTGTGTGTGTGTGTGTGTGTGGGTGTGTGTGTGTGTTAGAGAGCAGCCTAAAAATTGTCTTCATAGAGATATTGTGCTTGTGTGTGTGAGTGGTGTATGTATAACAGATCACAGAGTCAGTCTCCAAAGAGATGGCGAGTGTGTATTTGTGTATGCATGAGTGTGTGTATGTGTATGTGTGTGTGTGTGTGTTTATTTGTGCATCTACATGCAATTCAAGTCATCTGGAGCCAGACAGCATGAAGTAGCTGGCCTAGGGCATGCCGGTGAGAGTTCCATCAGGTGACAGTAAATCTTATGGTGCGCCGGAGCCCAGTTGGAGCCTGCTGGCCTGAGCCAGAGGCATGCCTGATATGAACTGGTGGAATAAAGATTATGGACTGAGGACGCCTGCGGTTCTGGCCTGCGGGACCTAATGTTCCTGTTTGGGTCCAAACAGACCCGTAGCTGACCAACATGACACGCCACAGACTTCCAGAAAACAAGAGAGAGAGAGAAAAAGCTTTACAATAAAACTGATTGTAATGGACTCAGAGTAAGATTTGTTATCTTGATCTAAATTCTTTAGGTTCTTTTGTAACAGCAATTGTTAATAGATTCAGAGTCATATGCTGTACTTATCACTAGTATTGCTACCAACATAAAGATTCTATGATTTGACCTGTTGAGCTACAGACGCCTTTATTTTGTGGTCTCATAAGTGTCTTATTCTTTGTGATTTGTGTCTCAATTATTGTTTTATTTCATTAAGGATAAACACACAATGACATATGAGAAAGTAAATCAGAGAACGTGTGGAAGAATGAAATACTATAGCAGAGTATGCATTTGGATTTGGAAGTGCCAAGTAAACACAGACATTGACATTAACATTAACATAAACACTTGTGAACGTGACACTTGTTCAGCAGGGTTTTTGTCAAAAAGACACAGGATATTTGAGGTGGAGAAGCATAAGATGCAACAGCTCACCTGCACATACAGTTCCTTGAGCTCATCCTGGAACTTCTTTGGGTCCGTCGTGATGGTAACTGGCCCAATCTCTGTAAACAGGGCACAAAATCAAAAACAGCAATTTGTTATCAGGGAGGAATGTGAAATATCACGCCCCCTGAAAGATTAACGACCCCATTAATGGACGGAATCATTAAAATAGTTTTCTCTGTTTTGAGAAGTCCCACGCTGGTGCCAAAATATTTGTGCGCCCGCCAGGCGTGTGGATGCGCAAGGGGTCAGAGGTCACAGCTCGTGATGTAGGTGTGAGTGGATGCTTCCAGAAAAGGGAGATGAAGTTCAGATCGGATTTTAAGATGGCAGGTTTATATACTATGAGGAATGAGGAATGCACGTGTGTTCACGTGCCAGTTTGTATATAGATTTTCTGTCTATCTACTATATTTCATACAGTGTAAGTATGTGTGGGCAGGGGCACTGCTAGAAATTTTGAGCCTTATGACAGAAAATGATTTTGCCCCCCCCCCCCCCTCCCATCCCCCAAACATTGATTATAATATTAAAATATTCTCTGGAGCTTCCTGTCAGTGCCAGACCCTTCAAATCATCCTGATCCACCCCCCTCACTCTCCCCTGGCGATGCCCCTGTGTGTGTGTGTGTGTGCGTGTGAGTGTGTTTAAGAGAACTTGAAGAGAATGAGACGGAGGGAGAGAGGGAGAGAGTTTACTTTAGTGTTTATTAATGCTTAGATAACCAAACCTCGGGTATCAGCAAAGAGGTGGAATGAAAGAGGCAGAGAGTTGTGTGTGTGGAGGGGGCCGGGGTGAGAGAGAGAGAGAGAGAGAGATAAGGAAGACCTGGAGCCTCCAGTGCCGCCTGTGGCATAATCAACAAGACCTCTGGTACAAGCACGGAGGTAAAGTGGATTAAGAAGTCTGTGTGTGTATGTGTGTGTCCTGGCATGTGTGTGCATATTGACTGGATAAACCCCATGAATGCAATACAGTGTTCCTCAGGCCTTATCTGTCTGTCTGTTCTGCTGTATATCAGACCAGACTAAGTCCAGGCTCAGTCTAAATCCTCAGCAATCTGGCCCCTTCCACAGACCCCTCCGCATTTAAAGAGGGCAATAAATGTCACAGCACTCCACGCCACCGTGTGAGAGAACTAAACCTCTCTCAGGCATCTGACACCTTCCAAGCCTTGAGCTTCAAAGGGAGGTCATGGAGGTCAGCAGAAAAACAAACTGGAGACACCTTGAACTAACTCTTGACTACTCTATTCACCTATTCGCTAATACTTGCCTTGGCCCTGCCAGTGGCATACATCTGACAAGTTTAGACCCATTAAAGAATAGTGCTCATGATTCTTGGAAATACTGTGAATTTTTTTTTTTTAATCAGTCAACAACTACAGTCAATCAATATAACATTTCTGGGCTCTGGTGTAATGTCTTTCAAAAACTCTTTAACAACCCTTTAAGTTAATCCCAAGGAAGAACGTGTTTACAAATCATAGTGAAGTCAGTGAGGATTCTGCTGGCAGCATCATCTCTCTAAGACTGTCTGCCTCACATTAACTCAGGTCAGACAGGCTCAGAGACTCTGACACAGAGTCCATCTGGAACAGACCAGCAGCATTCTCTCTCTCTCTCTGTCTGTCTGTCTCTCTCTCTCTCTGTTCAGCTGCTCCCTGGCAGACTGCTGTCTGGAGACATCAACACTGCCATGTGCTGCTCACCATCCCCAGGAAGGAGGTGGGACGATGTTCTCATCCCTCTGTTCTCATCAGCTGTTTTGCCCCCATTGCACGTGCAGCTCAAAGACCTTAGTGCTCAGGTATGCCCTTATGTCATTCCTATTTCAAAACACACGCACACACACACACACACACTAAAACACACATACACACACACATCAACCTCCGCCCCGGCAGTGTTAACTTCTTTTTTACGAGCCGCGAGCGTGTCACTCTCGCCCTGACGTCATGCCGACCGTGTTCTCCAGGCAGCGGTGAAGCGTTCCTTTTTCTGTTCTCTAGGCCAGAGCCGGTAGCGGCCATGGCCGACTGGGGCTCTTCCTCCACCCAGAGCTCTCTAACAAGTTGCTAACTCAGTCGAGGGCTCCATGCCACTCAGGAGAGGAAGAGGAGGAGGAGGGCGAGGAAGGAGCAGATGACCTCAGATGGCACAGCTGCAGTGCTGTAAGCTTGACACACACACACACACACACACACAGCAAATACACAGACACACATACAGGCTTACACACATAGACAAATGCATTCATACACACACTCACACACACACACACACAAACGCACTGACAAAAAGCCTCTCCAACTCAAATCTTCCATCTCATCATGAAAGCATTCTTGCAGGCAGAGGGTTTGTGCAACCACAGTATTGTAAATATTCCGACTCTTTCAAAACAAACTCATGTCATAATTAGCCTTCTCATAACAACCGTTTCTCATGATTAGCTTCACACAGACACACACTCACAAATGACCCACATTTGCTGCCACAGTTGTGCATCTGAAGTTAGCTAGCAGATACACACACACACACACACACACACAAATGGGTTTGAGTGAAGCCCAGGTGCTTAACTATTCACCATGATGACATGAAGCTTGCGTAAAGGCCATGCTTAAAGTACAGTTCATCAGCCCATTTGGCTTTTAGCAGAAAAGTGGGTTAGCCTCCCTTCCATTCTGTCCAAGGCTATGACCCAGGCACTGCTTAGCAAACAAATCTCTCTGCTCTGAGCACGTGTCCAGGGCAACTTAAAAGCTATAAGGAGAAGCCAGGAAGTCCAAAGGTGTCGAGAGGCTACAAATTAGCTTGAGCTGAAAATTACAGGGACCAGTGAGGCACCAAAGAGCAGAGCATGGCTCTCCCTCTGAACTTCATCTACACATCATCTCTCTTTCATTCTTTCTTCTTTCTCTCTTTTTTTCATCTGTCCTTGTCCCCTGTCACCCCCCATCTCCCTCTCATGCCTGGGTGCGAGGAGTGACTGCCCCCCCACCATGAACACATAAATACTCACACAAACACACACACACACACACACCCATTTGGTTGGTTACTGTGTTTGTGCTGTTTTGAGAGAGACTGGGAGGCCTGTGTGTCCATGCCGGCTCCCCTATGGTGTATATAAAACCCAGCGCATGAGCTGACATGTGTTTGCAATATTGTGAACTAGCCCCTGGAGCATATGCACACGCGAATAAACACGCACAAACACTCATACACACACACACACACACACACACACACACACATTGCATGAAATACTTGTATGACGGGATCTCCATGACAATACAGTATAGCAGCGAGGACCAGGCCTTATATCCAGTGCTGGGTTGAATGACAACCAAATGTTTATTTGGTTAGTTTGAACTGACGGCTGATCAGATTTGTTTAGCAAGCGGTTGAGTGTTCATTTGGTACAATCTGACTTCTTCTCAGATGGAGCCACATGTTTCCTCTACAAAAAAGAACAAAATTGGGATAATTGACCCTTGCCTTGAAATTTGTTTGAATAATGACTAACTTGACTTTAAGTCCCCAGTTTTTTTGTGGACAAAGTACTGTACTGTACTGTGCAAACAAACGCCTTGACAAGGAAAAAAAATCTATAATGTCTAACAACCTCCGGAAAAATCTTTTTTCATCCAAACACTCACTTTTTTTGGCAGCTCAAGGCAGCCTATTGAAGTGAAGTGTAGAGAGAAAGTCCGCCTGATCAAAAGGGCCCGTTCAGAAACTAACAAGGAAATGTGTTTGGCTCCGGCCAGTGGAACCACATTGGAATGGGGTTCTCAAGCAAAGCTTTTCATTAATGGAAAAGCTGACACAGAAAACGGCACAAGTGTATTTCTTGTGTCTGTGTGTGTGCATCTTTTTCTCTCTTTCTTTCTTCCTCTCTCTCTCTCTATGTGTGTGTATGTGTGTGTGTCCATTTCTGTGGATGCATGTCTGTATGTATATGTGTGTGTGTGTGTGTGTGTGTGTGTGTGTGTGCATGCGCCCTGATTGGAGCTTTTATCTCTATGCTAGTTGGGGTCTGGCTGCAGTGAGCTCTCTCTCATTGACAGCGGTGCAGAGAGGTGGTGTGCCGCTCCAGAACACACACAGGAACTGATTGAAGGTCATGCTTTAGCTGGCTCCCTTTAATCTAATTACCATTACAACACAAAGCTCACACTGATCACAAATCAGTGGTAGGTCTGGGAGTAAGAGCCAAGCATTAAGGCATCTCAGCTGAGGGCTGACGAGATCCTCACAGAGGGTTTCGAGAGATCACATCCTGCACATATAAATCTGGAGCTGAAACCACAGGCCAGCCCTCCAGAGTGTGGCATATCTCTCTAAACCGCAGTACAACCACTTAATTTCAACCAGACCTCAACCACATTTCAATCACATCTAAACAACTATTTAGACACAGCATGGTATTGCATCAGTATAGTGTTCTTGGCTAACAACCAAGCACTGCATTAGAGCCAAAACTAAATGTTGTGCCATCCACCCACATATTCACCATTTCATTTCATCCATCCATCCATCCATCCATCCATCAATCCATCTATTACCTCATAACAAAGCACAACAGATGAGTAACAAACAGTGGAATCAGTGGGAGGGAAAAGAGAGAGTGTGGGGGGGGGGGGTGTAGAGGTGAAGGAGAAGGAGAGAAGGAGAAACGAGAGCAAGTCGAGAGTAATGGCAGGGAGTGTCTCTCACACGTTTGAGCTGGCACAAGATGGATGGAGACAGGAAATGGCTTTAGTGCTCAATGAACGGGTGATGAATGCCGGGGAAATAAACAGGAACACATGCACTCGCGCTCAGGGCACCAAACACGAACAGTAAACACACTTACGCACGTGCGCCCACACACACACAAACAAACAGATACACAAAGACTCACTTATCGTAATGCTAATGCTTATCTATTTATTTATAAAACATCCAATAGATGAAGATGGGGCGAAACAAGGAGATACAGAAAGAGAGAGAGAGAGACAGAGGGAGATAGAGGGCAGCGGTCTCTGATGTATGGTATGAGTGCTCAACAGGCGTATAAATAAGTGCTCTTGTGTTTATTTGTGCCGCCAAATGTTTTGTTGTTTTGGTTTATTGCACCCCTGACGTCATGCTCCAAGTCGGACAAGTCATCAAGCTCCATTGATCGTGTGAGGGTTTAAATCGCTGGCAGTCACGATTGTTTCTCCTTCCATTTTTCTCTCTCTCATTCTCCCTCTCACACACACACACACACACACACAAATAAATAAACTCACAAATACATACACAACAAACATAACTCTGCTCTACTAAGCACAAATATGTGCTTGCAAACAAGTTATGGAGGACTAATTTGAGCTGAGGTCAGACACAGATGTTCCTCGGCGGAGGAAGACGACCACGCGAAGACATCTGGCTGCTAATCAAGGCAGGCAAGATTTCTGAAACCAGCAGAGGAAATGGTCATATCAGCCTACTTCTCTCTCTATATATATATGTCTCTCTCTCTCTCTCTCTCTCACACACACACACACACACACACGCACACACTCAAACACACACAACAGCTTCTGTAAGGAGAGTGTGTATCTTGAGCATTAAGAACTCACAAAGAGTCACAGAAACATTGGGAGACAAATGAGTGTGAAATGAGGGCTAATCTGCAGTTTCCTGTGATAGAGAGTCCTGATTGTTTAGGTCAACCCTATAGGAAAGAGGCAGCCACTCACAGGGCCTGGGAAAGCAGTTAGGCTGGGGAGGAAACCCCAAACATGAGCTTAGTATTCATTTGATCTTATTTGTATGTGTGTGTGTGTGTGTGTGTGTGTGTGTGTGTGTGTGACTGAGAAAGAGAGTGAGAGAGAGTCAAAGAGAAAGAAAGAGAAAGAAAGAGTATGTGTTAGAGAAAGACAGAGGTTTTATGTAGATGTGGAAAGGAAATTGAACCCCATGTTTGTTGTTCTTTCTCTCTACTCTCCTGTAATTATGATGGGTCAGGACTCAGACTCAGGCACTCACAGCTGACTTCAGACCAGCCGTGCTGTCATGATGGAGGTGACGGTAAAGCAAAGGGGACTGACCTCAAAACAGGCAATAAATTCTCCACCGTGAAACTAAAGATTACTGCCCATGATGGTTCCTGACCACAGAGCAGCAGGGCCACTGTAAGAGTGTTGCATGTGATGTGTTTATGAGAGTGTGTGTCAACACAGATAGATATATGGATGGAGAAACAAAGAAAGATGGAGAGGAGGGAGGGAGTGGATGTCAGAGAAAGAGTGAGAGAAAGAAAGAGACAGAGAGAAAGAGAAAGAGAGAGAGTATTAGGCCAATTCTTAATGTGTAGGTTTGCTGTAATAAAACTGGGGAGCCTTTTATTGTTGGAGTCTTTCCACTGTAACTCAACAGGCACTCTTCCTCTTCCCATGACTCAAGTCTTTAGCTCTGTCATGTTCTGTTTTTCACCATCTCTCCCTGCCCTCCCTTTTGCCTATCCCTTTCTTCCTTTATCTCTCTTCTGTCACAGAACACCTCAGTTCTGCATTCAGACATTGATCATGATGCCATCTCTTGTTTTCATTTTCTTTTCTGTATCCCTTATTCTTTGGATGGCTCATAACACTCTCTCCTCCTCTAGGCACACCAGGCAACAATATTTAGATTAATTTACCAGCTTTGTAGTCACATATATAATTAAATGGCTCATTATGGATTGAATGAAGGCTCTCTCAGCCACCTCTAGTGTGAAGTCTGCGGTTATTGCACCTGCAGGATCATAAACAGTGAGCTGGTGTTATGTATACACCAGGCAGCGTTTTTAGCGTTTTTCAGCTTCGTAATTACTTTAATGATTAAATGGCTCATTATGGGGTGAATAAAGGCTCTCTCGGCTGCCTCTAGTGTAGATTTCACAGTTATTACACTTGCAGGATCTTGATCGGCGAGTCTGTGAAAACAAAACTGAAACTGAGAGAAACCAAAATCACATTTATTATCGGCTTGTCAGTCAACGTAACACTACGAAAATCATCACTGGCTCCTGTTCTTTGGTTTGCAAACAAATTCACATTGATTAGTGAGAATGTAAATTTCTGTTTTTTTTTTTTTTATCGGCGAGTATAAGGGGAGCTCCAGAGGTAAAAAATCGCAGTCTTACCTGGTATGCCTTTAAATGAAACTGAAACAGAATGAAACCGAAATTGCGTTTACTACCTTCAGTCAGTCAGTGGAACGCTATGTGAATGATCATCGCTGGTTCCTATTCTTTGGTTTTGCAAATAAATGCACATGGGGGGGACAATATATGTTGTTGCTATTTTCTTTTTTAAATCAGTGCCTGTAGGTGGAGCTCTGGAGGTAAAAAATCACAAGTTGTCTGATACTGCTTTAATAAATGGAGGTTTGTGTGTGTGAGTGTTTGAGTGCATGAGTGTATGTGTGCTTGTGTGTGTTACGTCCATCTGGACACGATATTCTGCATGCATTTATCTGGACCAGGTCCTCTTGAGAACATACTAACACCTCAAACAGCATGTAGACTCTCTCTCTCCATCTCTTTCTCTCTCTCACACACATACAAAGACAAACCTCCAGCACACATCAAACTAAGTTTCTCCTGTCCTGAAGCAGAAAAGCCACCTCTCGCCATCTCTCACCTCAATCAGCTCCTCATGACTTTAAACCCAACAGCTCAACACAGTGAATCAGTAGTAGGGCCAGAAAATGCCTGTCTAAAATCACACAGGGACAAAGACCAGTGAAAGACTGTGTGTGGATTTAGTGCTTATTTAGAGTCTTTCCAAGGTTTTTTTGGCAAAATATGGAGATCTTCCACCACTGAATCTACCCGTCGTTGAGAGACATCCACAGAGGCTTGAAGAGGAGTGGATTTGTGAACATGGTTTCCCACTGGAACAAAAACAGAGCTTCTTTGTGAGTTTTTTTTTTTTTGGATGCTCTGTTGCCTTTTTTCAGCTGACTAAGCGAAAAGCTGTGTATGATGTGTTTCTTAGTGTGTGTGTGTGTTTTAGGGATGGAGGGAGGGAGAAAGCCCAAAATTGCCTTTGCCAAACAAAACCACCGCATATGTGTGCTGTATGATTCTGTGTGTCTTTCTACAGCATGTGTGTGTGTGTGAGAGAGAAATAGAGTTGGGAGTGAGAGTGGGGTAAATGAGTCTGTATGAGTATGTGTGTGTACATGATAAATCCTGTACACGTTCAAGAGTGTGTATACTGTGTGTGCGTAAACTGTGTGTGTGTGTAACACTTGAGTGATGTAAGGCCTACAAGGCAATGTCTACTCAGCAATGTTAGCCGTCCCCCTGGGACCACAAATTTCCTGCCAGCTATATAACAATTACACCTCTGTCTCTCTTCCCCTATCCTTCTCTTTCTCTCTTTATACTCTCTCTCTCTCTCCAGTCCATATTCATTTAGTAATAAATTTATTCTCGACTCCATCACTTTTCACACGCTCCATACATACGCCGTCAAATTTCTGTTTGCTGTCTGTTTTTTTTTCTTGCTCATCCAACCACCTCAAACTTCTTCATCTGAGCAGAGAACTCTTCAGGTTTTCCCCTCTGCAGTTTACGTCTATCCCGCTCCTCTGCATCCTGTGCCCCTGACCCACACTTCAGAGTGCCAGTGCAGCTGTGCTCACAGACCCTCTGCCAACTGTGCCAGGCCGGAATGCCCGCTCCTTTAATATCTGTCGAAAACTATTCCATAGAAACACTAGTCCACTCCTGGGGAGACTCAGACCTCAGACTCAGAGGGAAACTGTTCACAAAGTAAAACCATTTGTTTGGCACCAGCTATATATGTACTTTATTATACCAGGGAAATATCCTATTGGGTTTCTTTGATTCTGTTCAATAAGCCTGTGTCTGAATGATGAGGTGACCTTCATGCATGGATACTGTTAGATGCCAAACTCTAGTATAGCTGTCTCTGCCACGCATGTACACACACACACACACACACACATATTTACAGACTTAGATGTGCACACACACACACACACACACACCACATACACACAGATGAGAGCCCTGCTGCACCTTGAACACCAGCACATGGCAAGTCCACAAAGTGATTGATTTACAGACGACCACAAATGCAAATATGCATATGGAGCAAGGAGTTTTTTACATAAGAGTTTAATAAGCTTTTTAAAATCTCTGTCTCTAATGAAAAGCAAACACACACACATACACACACACACACACACACATACACACAATCTTGGGTTGTACCGTTGTGTCAATGCTGTGTGCAGGGGCATGACACGTCTGCCTCCAGAGAAGATGGACCACAACATCCACAATGCACTTCTTTCTTTCTCTCTCTCTAGGGTACACATTGTGCTATGTGTGTGTGTGTGTCCGTGTGTGTGTGTGTGTGTGTGTGTGTGTGTGTGTGTGTGTGTGTGTGTGTACTGCAAACTCAGTGCTTCTGTCACAATGCAATGTGTAAAAGCCCACTGATGGACTGATGGCACCTCTGAAGTTGAACCCCTAACTGCACTACAAGAGCTGGATGAGAAATCCTGACAGAGAAGAGAAGGACTGGCAACAGTAAGAACAAGAACAAGAACAGAGAGAGGGAACAGCAACTACCTCAAGTCTAATGCAACTCAGCACAGCCAGTGGACAAAGAAGAGCGGACAGAGAAATGATGTATGATTAACAACAGGTGTGTGTGTGTGTGTGTGTGTGCATTCACACAGGAAGCACCCCTGGGATTCTCCCCTCAGGAATCTACTTCTAATTGAGAATAACATGGTTAGCCATGTTTGTCTGTCATTGGCACAAGCAGTCTAGGACTATCCAATAGTGGTCAACTAGAGCTTTTGAGCTTGACGGACACTGACAACTGCCACTCTTTATGGCACAAGCACCCCTGTAAGTGTAAGAGTGGTCCAGTCGCTGTCACTCTGTTGCCAGGACAATAACTATAATACTGTAGGTAAACCAACCAAGTTGGAAAACATGATTTGTGAACAGGCAAGTTCAGTCCAATTCATTTCAAAGGACCTACAGCATTGCTCATTGCATTGGCTACTGCAAACACAACATGCCTACCAAATAACACATCAATCATAAAGATTAAAATCTTTCTGTCATCTTCAGATGTCTAGAGATGTCTACAGACTCACAATACACTGCTTGTGGGCATGATCAAGTTAGCCTGAGGTGTCTAGCCTCAGCAGTCTTCCGAGGTGATCTGGTAACCCTCAAAATTGTTGTCCCCTTGTCTTTTTTTCTTCATCTGAATGTCCTTACACACACACACAAATACAAACACACAAACAAACAAAACACATGCACACACCAACAGGATTTGGCAAATGAGGAGATTCTCAAGCAGTTCCACTCTCGTAAACATATTAGGGCTGAGTTGCTGTGCGTGGGAATTGGAGGTGATTCGAGTGTGGTCAATCCTCCACACACGCATGCAGCACAGACCCCATCTAATGGTGCCCCTGGCCGCCTTTAAAAGCCAGGCATCCATGTCTGCGTCCATAAAGCCCCCGTGGTGAGAGGGATGGTGTTCATGACGATATCAGGGTGACTGCATCTCACCATGGATGGAGTCGAAAATAGCTGTCAGATGTGGAAGAGCAGCAGGCTTTTGACAAAAACATCACGAACACATACACGTGCACGCATACATCCACACACACCACATATAAACAACAAAACACACATTCATAGGCAAATAGAGGTAGGCTCCACTGGTCACACTGATGGAGAGAGAACAGACATGTATACTGTATGTGTCTATCTCTAGATGGAGGTATTTTTGTGTTTTCATGTTAAATCTAAGTGTGTGTGTTTTTTCATCCTGTCTGAACATTCTTGGAGGGGCATTCTTGGTGAAGATAACCCCTCAGACTGGGGAATTCTGAGGAAGTCTAGCCTTGAGTAAAAGTGTGTATAAAAGGAGTGAGAGAGATCGAGAGAGACAGAGGGAGGGAGCGAGTGAAAGAAAGAATGAATGAATGGTAGACAGAGGCCAGGAAAGGGCTGGATTGATCTGCCGTCCCTGGTGACTCCTGACCCGTGGGGGTCGCCGACTGGTCTGATATGGCTGGACCCTCGACTGGATAAACATGCAAAAGTACAGCTGCCAGCCATTATGTGTGTGTGTGTGTGTGTGTGTGTGTGTGTGTGTGTGTGTGTGTGTGTGTGTGTGTGTGCGTGTGTGTGTGTGTGTGTCTGTTCTGAAAGTGTATGTGCATGTGTGAGTTAGCCTGAGATACACACACACTCCTGCTTCTCCAGACAAGCAGGATTTGGCACACTTAGTCCAGGAAAAATGTGAGAAGAGAAAGGAACGAAAATTGAAAACTTCTGCTGTCTCTTCCACCCTCTCCCTCTATCCCCTCCTCCCATCTCTCCCTCCTCCCTTTCTCTTCCTCTCTCTCTCTGTCCATCTTTGTTGAATCTGTGAAACCGTGGAGACATTTGTCAGCAAATAAAAGGATGTGGCGATCAGCTTATAACTGCAGTCCTGGACTCTCTAACACTGTTAAACACAAAGCCATACTTCATTATGCACATCATTAACACACACTTTCACATGCACACACACACACACACACACACACACACACACACACACACACACTCCCTTGGCACATGAGAACGTTGCCAACCCATGGCTCTCTAAGATTCTACAAAACAAGGAGTTCCAAAAGAACAAGACCAAAAAAATAAATTAATAAAACGACCTCAGCTGCATGAAACGCAGACCATCCCAAACACATGTGCAGGGACAACAACTTGCTGTTTTGTCCCACGCACTGATCAAGAGGGAAAATAAGTCCTTGATTGTGATTTACAGCAGGAACATTGGTGGCTGGGCACGGTCTGCTCCTGAATAGCAAAGAGTCTGAGAACACACACACACACACACACTCGTGCATACAGACACAGACGTCACACACTGCTTTCAGAGCTCTGGGTAGTGTCGTATGATTGGAAAGATGAGGCCATCTTTCATCATTTTTCCTTTTTTCCTCTTGCATCCTTTTCTCCTCTTCACCCCTCCTCTGTGCAATAGTGAGCTCCTCAAGGCTGGAATCTTGGCAATGCCTACATGGCTACCTCAGCCTGCAGCACACAGCTCCCTGGTCTGATAGTCAGTCCACACACACCGAAGGGCAAGTCTGAGTTGGCCATTTTCACATCATTATTGTTTTATTCTTTCTCGTTACTGATGTAAGACTTAAATCATCAGAGGGAATTGTTAGGAGCTGTTTGATTTGGCACAAGGTTGTGGAAGTCACACTTCCCACACCTTGCTCGCGTCGTTTCATTAGGGAAGTGCTGCCCTTTCAATGGAATGCAAGACCCAGAATGCATCTGTGCGGGGATAGTGGGGAACGGCGAGACTCGTGAGATGAAGATGTGATGTGGTGAAATCAGTTTGCTTCTCAATCAGATGATCAGATGACTCACAAACCTCAGGCCCCCAATTACATGTGTTTCTCTGTGTGTGTGTGTGTGAATGTGTGTGTGTGTTGGTGACTGAGGGGAGCGTATGGTACAAGGAATTGTAGATGACACAGTGAGAGATTTTTTCTCGCTGAAGTAGTCTTGAATGCCTGCATAGGAGTCTGTGGCCCTCTGGTGAACAGTTCTACTCACTCTCACTAAAAGAAGAATCTGGAGCTGGGACCTCATCTTGGTGGGGAAACCACTTATAATACAAACCCTGACAGATCATCTTTGGTTAAAATGTCTTCCATTTTTCCACAGGAGTTCCACATCTGCCCTCAGACTCCGTTGGAGTTTCAAAGGGGGGGACCCAAATGACTCTACCTACAACCTGGCAGCAGGAGGAGAGTTTTTCCAAACGGAGGAAGCTATTGGGGCTCTTTTGTAGGGCAGATTAAATGCTCAAATGGTGCTGATTTCCATCCTAAATGGCTTCTTGCAGCAGGACAGGCGGCGGAATGGTTTCCAGTCCGACAGAATCCGACAGGCAGGGAGAGAGTGTGCCAGCTCGTGGTTCCCCTGCTTGGCTTTAGTCTTTAGGAGGTGAAATGTCAGGCTTTCCAGAAACTGTTCCAGAACTCTGTGTGTGTGCGCATGTGTGTGTGTGTGTGTGTGTGTGAGAGAGAGAGAGAGAGAGAGAGAAAGAGAAAGAGAGAGACAGCGAGAGAATGGGACAGAAAGTGTGTGTGTAAGTGTGTGTGAGTGTGTGTGTGTCTAAGTGTGTGTGTGTGTGTGTGCCTGCCTGTGTGTGCCCAGCAGCATATGGACCTGATCTCACTCTGAGACTCAACCAGAAACACTTGTGAACAATAACAGGCAGCAGCAGCCTATATGTATGGATATTCCATGATGTCACAACATGCAGCAGTACAGTATGTCAGTGTGTGCATGTGTGTGTCTGTATGTGTGTGTGTGTATGTGTGTGTGTGTGTGTGTGTGTGTGTGTGTGTGTGTGTACGAGCGGGAGAGTAGGACTATTTGGAGGTCAGGGTGGGGATGCCAGAAACAACGACCACACACCTTGCTCACATACAATGGCAGAAAAAAGTCCATCATTCACACACTCATGCTAAGGCACACAAATCAGCATGCGTGCGTGCACGCACGCACACACACACACACACACACCGGCACAGCAGGCACACCAGCTGGGAGCAGAACTGCCTGTCTGCATTTGTCCAGGAAATGTATCAGCAGAGAGAGCAGACAGAAGGGTGAAAGAAAGAAAGAAAGAAATAAAGAAAAAAGAAAAACAAGAAATTAAGTGAAATTCAAAAGAACAATTCAGCTGTTCATTCCCTTTACATACACACGTAACATGGGACTTGTCACTCGCCATACATTCTGTTACGCTGAAGTTTTTTTCATCACACTCTGTAATGATAGTGAAACATAAACGCACACACACACACACACACACACACACACACACACACATAAAGGGATTTTTCAACCTAATCCATGAGATCACAGTGCTCCTAATCACCAGAAACCACACCACTGGCACAGAACCTGTCTGTAAGGACTTCAGTTTGAATGACTTTTCCAGGCATGATCAAATCTGAAAATATCAAATGAAATGAATGCATGTAAGCCAAATTAAAAATAACCCTGAGTTAATAACAGATGTCTAGACATGCATCTGGTTGCGAAAAAAAAAAAAAAAATGATATTTAATTTGATCATAAAACTGTTGGATTAGGGTGAGACCCAAAGGGATTGGGACAAAATGCTGAGTGTAATAGAGAGAGACAGAGTGTGTGTGTGTGTGCATTTGTGTACGTCAGCACGTAATGTATGTAAATCAGTTGCTATGGCAACAAGTTTGTCATGATTGACTGCATTTGTTCCTGTTAAGAGTGAATGTATGTGTGTGCCTGTTTGTTTGCATGTGTGTTTCTGCACGTATATGTGTCTCTGAGGAAGCGGAGGGCGTAGGACACCAACAGTCATGATGCGATACACCGCTGACTACTGGGGCCGACTCCAGCTGTAATCAGCCAATCAGATAAGAGGCTTATGATGTTTGCCTGGGTGGGATTCTGGTGTGGTGGGGACGAGTTGGAATGACATCACCCACTGCCTGCCAAATCTCTCATTGAGCTTTGGGACGATCTGCAACCTCAGCCCAAGGCAACTCCATCATGTTGTTATGCAAACAGTCTTTCAACTGCACAAAAAAACAACAATGATGCCCATTAGTGGAGCCTTTGAGCTGCATCTAGACAGGGAGACAGTACCGCTGATGTAGCAATGAGAGAGAGTCCAGACCATGACATTCATCAACTTGATAATTAGAAATAGCTCTCAGAAGCACAAAATGGCATGTGACAAAGTTGAACTAACCTCAACTTTTGAGGTCAGAAGCAATGAGTGGTGAACAAATTGACAGATGTCTGAATGAGGCTTCAGGTTTAAGAAAAGAAACAACCCTCCGTTCTCTTCTCTGGCCACAGTAAGACACCTCGAGTCAGGAGTGTCTGCTCACAGGGTATGGTGGCAGCTGACCGCAGTGGACAGAAGGGGAAGTGTGTGTGACAGGGGTGATGGGGGGTGGGGGTGGGGGATGAAGGGGTGATGGTGTTCACAGGGGGGGAGAAACACAGACAGGTGTCCCTCAGCTGTCTGGACGCTTGGCCAGCACTGAGCCGAGCCCTGCTTGGTGCTGGGTGTCCAGCCTATTGGTGATACGGACATCAGAGATTGCTTTGTGTGTTTTTTCAAAATGAAGTCTTCAGTTTGGGAAAAGAGCTGATGGTTTGAGCTCAAACAGTCTTGTACAAAGGCCAATCGAATTACACTCCCTCCTTGCCCTCCATGCCCCAGAAGAAGCATGCTGATTAGCTGGGAATGTTTCTGGTCTGGTCGCCTCAAATGATTCCCTTTTGCTGATCCAGGGCTGTGCAGACTACAGACTTTTTGAATATAAAAATCGAGCAGACAGGTTGTCTGGGATCATCAGAAATGCAGAATGAACCTTTAACTGGAGTTTCAATTAAGTATGGATATAAAAATTCACACTGACACACACACACACATTTTCTGATCATGAATTCTGATCTTGATTTCTGAGTGATGTGGCAATGTGTATTTTATCTCTGTTGGTGCAGCCAACATTACAGTCCAGTTCCTGCCTCCCACATGGCCCCATCCCATTTCACTTCAAAACACTGAGTCCACAACCCTGCTCTGCCAAGGCCAGAGTCATTCAAACATTCCAGTGATTAGTAAAACAAATCACATCAGATAGAAAACCAAGGAAAAACATTCAAAGTTCAAAGTTGAGAGGGGAAAGGTTAGATTCTTCCAGGGTCACGTTCAGTGATGCACTACAATACTCAGTATGGGTCTTGCCTTAAATCACACAACCGCGTTCATCCCTGTCATTGGCACAGATGTAGGGTTATTGCCCGTGACCACAATGAACATGGATACTGGCCAGTGCTTAGGTCATCCTTAAGAATACGAACAACAAGAGATATACCCTGTTATGAGTTCTCAATGTGGTCCAGATTTTTTGATGGGATGAACTTCATCAGAGTTCATTCGGAACATTAAGGGAATTTAGCTCTAACTCTTTGGAACTATTCTATCAAGTGTCTGGCTTTTTGTCTGCCCTGCAGTTCAAATTAATTTAAAATCGTATTTTATGGAAATGATGTCATGGTAACAATACATGTCAGTCATGTCAGACAGAGTGATAAACACTGACAAATTGGCTCCAGACAGCCATCCCTTCATCAAATGGAATTTTTAACTCTGCCCCGCCCCGCCTCGCCTTGCCTTGCCTAAAAAAATGCCTGACACATCAGCAATGTCTGGAGGGTCTGGAGGTTATTGACTAGTCTATTATCCAATCAAAACAAGACAAGGCGGGGAGATACTATCAGGGAACCATCAGTGTGGCTTCCCTGGACCTGTGGGTAATTTGTCTAATACAGAGCAGCTGGATGAGCTGCCTACCTGTGTCTGGACAGGATATCTCTGCTGAGGTCAACTTTCAAAAGCTGAACTTAATCAGACCACTGACTTGTGTGGCATTCTTATAATGAAACTGAGTGATGAAGTTCAGGCCCACTACAAAAACTCCTATGGATATAAGTCTGCTGTTGAAATACTTTCCATTGGCAAAATATACTATACATCTGAGATGGACAAGACTGCTGCCCATGAAAAAAAAATTATCACGGCGTTAACATCATCATCCAGCATCCAGTCATTGACATCTGGATGCATTCAAATGCTTTTAGGAGTGCAAGAGTCAAATGCTTGAGTTAGTAGCCTACTTCACTATCACTGTCTAAGCAGAACAAAGACTAAGTAGAGAGGATGAGATGTTTTTGTAACCCGGAGGTAAAAGCATTCCAAAGACACAGCCACTTGTCATACCACCAGCAGTCAATTTTGAAGGCATGCTCCTCTAACCCACTAACCTAACTTCAAACCATTCCACTTGTGTAACCCCAGGTAAGACCTGTGTGTGTGTGTGTGTGTGTGTGGGGGGGGGGGGTTGGAGCCACCCCCTTTGTGGCAACACCTGAGGCACATAAACTTGCATATCTTTGAGTGTGTGTGTGTGTGTGTGTGTGTCTGTGGGTGTGTATGCGTGTGTGTGAGTATGTACAGCTTCATATCCTACAAATTACAGACTATATTAATATCCTCTCCAAACCCTCTCCATTAGAGATGAGTCGACAGAATTATACACAAGCACATACATGCACACATGTGCACACACACACACACACACACAGAGACACACACACACACAAAGGGAGGAATTCCTGCCTAATGGCATCATTTACCTCTCTAGCTGGGCCAATCACACTACCCTTGTAATCTGTCACTGCCAGAGTGCTTCCAAAAGGAACATTACTGTAGCCACAGATAGACAGAAGCTAAGGGAGGGACTTAGAGAGAGAGAGCAAGAGAGAGGAGGAAAAAAGAAGAAAAGACAGGATGAGGAGGGAGAAAAATAAAAGAGCTGTAGAACAAAGACGAAGAGAAGAGAGGAGAGGGCCTTTCAGCATGTCCACTGGCCTCCTTCCCCCCACTTAACAACCCCCTCATACATTCACCTTTACAAAACCTAAATACACCCCTCAGACTCACACACACTCACACACACACACAGTCCCCAGTGGTTTACTTCCTGCATAACTACAGGTAGAGCTCTCTGTGAGGGTGCATGGAATGCAGCAGTCTATAGGGCAGATGAAGCATAAGATGTTCTTGGGGGGGCGGGGGTTTAGAAAGGAAGACAAGAGGGGGGTGAGGAATAGCCACCACATAAAGGCATATGATGTCATTAGGCTTCAAAGGGACAAGCAGACACACCCTAGTTGTGCACTTACTCACTCAGAGGCATCATCATGGCATATATACACAACAGACAACAACTGTTACCCCACAGGCACATATAGAGAGACAGACAGGTAGACAGACTAATTTCCTTGGTGTTTGTGTGTGTGCAGAGAGAGAGGAGGTCACAAACTCCATTAGATGCCTGAACATCATTGTCTTCTCTGCCTTCGTGAAGGTTATTTTACCACCAGACCCTGAACCAAACGTAACTCGTACACAGTTGCCATTAATTACACTTTCCCATACTCTCCTAACCCTCTTTCAAAAACATATACCCACTACAATCCTCTACACACACACACACACACAAAACCCTCTTCCCTCTGTGCACTGGGTAAATATGACCGCGATCAGGTCAACACAAGAGAGAAGAGAGATGTCCAAAGAAAATAAGCAAAGTTTCCTGTATCACCACAAGACTGCATGTGCTGTGCTATTCTGTGCTGTGTTCTGTGTGTGTGAGTGTACGTGTGTGTGCCCATTAGCTGTTTCATATTCCCTTTCAGGTTCAGCAGGCCAAATCAAAACCTTTTCAATGTAACTATGCCAGGCAGACTATGC
The DNA here is from genome assembly GCA_027481765.1 of Tenualosa thibaudeaui. Classification (NCBI taxonomy): domain Eukaryota; kingdom Metazoa; phylum Chordata; class Actinopteri; order Clupeiformes; family Clupeidae; genus Tenualosa; species Tenualosa thibaudeaui. The sequence goes on along the minus strand of JAIFZK010000023.1, from coordinate 2,976,054 downwards.
CTCTGTGCCCACCTCTAGTCAAGCATATGCAAGAATTTCATAGCTTCAACTAGAACTACAAAAAAGAAAGTTGTATTCTCTGTAAACAATCTGGAGAGAGAGGTTAGATCCATGAAACCCCCAGGGTCTGTGTGTGCACATAACATGTCACTCTGGAAAATATGAAAAAAACAGCCCCTTGTACCCCAGGATTTGGAGCTCGAAAGAACTCTTCCTGCCATCCTCTTGAGACGTTTTAAGAAGCCTCATGGGCCGAAGAGGCGCAATTTATTATGTCAGGTGGCCAGGTAGTTAACCATAGGATTGCTGAATATGTATCTGAAAGCACTGCTTTAGGGAGCACCGGACTCTTAATATAAATCGTCATTTTTTATTTTTGTATACACAAGGCATACCTCGAGTTCAAATATTTATTTTCCTTGGCACGCTATGCCAAACTTGCAAGACGTGATTGAAGCGATATACAAGAACGCATCAAAAAATTTGACATGCTGACTTTAGCAGAACAGCATGCACATCTGGAAGACGGATTCAGAGCCCTCCAGTGTGTGTGTGTGTGTGAGAGAGAGAGAGCGCGTCTGTGTGTGCGGTAGAGAGGGAGAGTGGGAGAGAATGGTGGTATGTTCTCCCTAAAGCACCCCTGTCCTGTGCGGTGGGTTTGGGTTGCAAAGACGCCGTTGCTCGGCGGTCTGAAACGATCACCAGATACAACAGGAGAGAGCATCTTTAAAGAAAATTCCTATGCGCTCTGCGAAATAGCTGGGAAATCAATTAAACGCCCTGGTTGTTCAGAGAAACACGTTTGCGGTCAGATTCAGGTTCGCCGTATGGGAGCAGAACGGGGCGACGGTGTCCTGATATAATCACATTCAACCTTAAGTTCAAAACTGCAAAAATCAAAACGTACTAATATTCTACGGGACATGGGTAATAAATGCATGACCATGACGGCAACTCGGCAAGACTTTATCTTCTCCCTGTATGTAAACCAACCTTGTCTGATGCACTTTTCTGACAGGCGCTTATGACGTGCCATTTCCAGTTATTTACGAGTTTCGGTATTATAGAACTAGCCACCGATATCAGCCTAAAGCTATGATATCCGTTTCCTGTGTGAGGGAGCAGTTGTGTTTTGAAGAGATGCTGTGCCACTGTTTTCATGCCGCTTCAGGCCCTCGAGGCTCGGCCAGGAGCGTTTACGGGGTGTTGCACTGGGTAGTGCGCTTCCAGTCACTGTCTTTCCACACAAACGCACCCACAAACACACATGAACAATGTCAGTGGGGTCTTGCTTCCGTTCTAGCCTTTTTACGTTGTTCGAAAACAAAAAAATGTGGCAAAAAAATAATAATCTTTTCAGTGGCATAGTGTGTGGATATCTGTTCACTGGAGAGAGAGGGAGGTCACGTTCGTGCCTCCAAGTGTGTATGCTGAAGCGCGCATCCCCTGGAGTCGTTAAAACCAGAGGCTCTGGGGTAGGGATGATAATGACAGTGAATACGTAAAGTAACATCTGGGCCTGGGGAGACACAATGCCTCGATCACGCCCGGTGGTGAAGGTGAGAGGGGATTATGCATTCAGTTCATGCGTTGTCAGCAAACTACGACTTTTCTCACGTTTCTGCCAAGGGCGTGAGTTTTTGTGTTGGAGCATGTGCATACCGCTACTTTACAACTCAAGTATTATTGCACTAAACATAAACAAGTTATTACGTGTTCATGTAGGCCATAATTCCTTGAAATGATGCCTGTGCGATTCATACTTTCTGCAGGACACAACAGAATTTCATTTATATTCTTATCTTAAAACATTTTTTTGGAAATTCGTCTGTCCAATCAGATCGATGGACAAAGCCAAATATCACTATAGTCTAGACTTTCAACTTCTGATTACATTTGTATTTATTTGTAAGGAGACACCGTCTAGAACAATGGAGCCATATTAAAGGATAGTGAAATTATAGCCTACACATTTAACCGAATGTCGTAATGATCAGTATGTCGTAATGATCAAGTATACAAAGTTCAATATCTATGACCTTAAACGGCGTACACATACCTGGGTCGTGGAAGGGGACTAGAGCGAAGTTGTACAATGGTCTCTGGGGTCGGCTAAGGGACGTCTCCAAAATCTTCGATGCCCCCTCGATGACTTGGACCAAGTCGTCGTACATGGAACCAGTCACGTCAAAAACAAACGCCAAAGTGGATGCTCCCTCCGGAATTTCTTGGTCCGGTTCGGGGCTCCGTGGGTCTTGCGCTGCGGATAAAGCCGCCACCAAGAGTGGCAGGAGCCACTGCAACGAGTGGATGAAACCCATTCTGCAAAGACCCGACTGGTCTGAGCACTGGAGAAAAGTTCGACTTTAGTTGTGTGCTTCTCACTCGAGAACCTTAGCGTAGGCACCGATAAGAGGGGGGAGACATTGGTTCCACGCACGAGAGCAAAAGCTGAGTGCAAACTCGGGCCAACTTTCCCACAGACACGAACAGAGCGACAGCTGAAGAAAGGAGGAAGACAACTGTATCCTGCCCCTATTCTGGCCAAAGATGCTGCTGCCGGGACTGTAGCTCCCGGTCAGATTTTATTTAACGCACGACTCTCTCTCTCTCTGTCTGTCTCTCTCTTTCTTTCTTTCGACCAGAACTGTTCCTCCTCCCTCGCAGTTGTGCGTTGCCGACAGAATGCAACAGTCGTAGACCTATGCGCACAATTAGCAACTTTTGGCACAAGAGAGTCGGGGTGACACAGCCCTCTATACATTTACTGGTCCAACCCAGTTAAACGCTGGTGTATCAGTCTAACTGTACTCATAAGCAGCCAAAGGCTACACTAATGACAAAGGATTGAACGCAGGTTTAAGGATAGCGTTGCTACTTCAAAGCTATACGTACGGAATGTAAATGGCTCCATTTGGATGGGGGAACCCGGGTTTCTCCCTAAAGTGTCCTGTGTTATCACTGATTGCTAGCTTTGTTTGCTAAATATTTAGAAAAGATGTGACTCATTTAGAACATTTCTGCGACATTTATAATTGAACACTGAACATTAGAAATTAACATAATACAAAACCCGTATGCTATATAAAATACACAAATTTTATATAAATGCATTGTGATTTTTTATTTTCTAAAACAATGCAGCGCCAACGTACATTATCATTGATAACCCTAGTGATCTGTAGCACACGTATTTTACTGTCTGGACATTCTATCCACAAACTGTGTGCGTGTTTGTGTGTAACATTACACCTCCTAGTGGTTGTCAAATGAAAATAGCAGAGTCCCTACTAGTAGAAATACAGTGGTCTTCTCCTGCTTAGTTAAGCATTATCTGACTCCTTGACCGCCAGGAAGAGAAAGTGGAGTGACCGGAAGGAAGCAAAAAACAGACACTAAAAAAGGGGACTGATAACCAAGTGGGTATTGCTACAGTATCTCAGGTAAGATCAGGTAAGAGCCCTGTTTGTCACAGTTAAAAATGTGTATGTGTGTGACTACTCAACAACACAACAACAAGGAATGTGCATTGAATTTCTTTTAGGACAGAAGTTCTCTGTGCCCTGGTGTATATTACAGGTGGTTCGGTCAGGAGACAGTGTGCACTGACCACAGCAGAGGCATAAATACCCGCTACATTCCCAGCGGTTTGGCCATCTTCATGCCGTATGAGATCTGGGTGGAGGCCACCAATCAGCTTGGCTCAGCCTCCTCACGTGTGTTGACTTTGGACATCTTAGATGTGGGTATGTTGCTTTGGTGCTTCTCTCTAACTCATACGGAAAAGCCCTGTTGAAAACATGATTCTTATTGATTGTGATAGAATAATATCAGGGCCAAGTAAGTCTCCTTATGTGATTTATACAGTCTCAGCTAGCACTTTTATACTACTACTCTGATGTGCCCTGAAAACCTTGAGACCACTAATTTGGTTGATCCCAACTGGGGACTTTTACAGTTCAGTAAGTCAGGGAACAGATTTGCTTTGTGGAAATAACGTGAGGTGAACTAAGCTCTGGCTCCAGGTCTCACAAGCCTCATTAACTCCCAGGAGCCCCTCTGCGAGTGCTGGAGAGTCACATTTCCTCAGAGTGGCCCCAGGAAATGCACTGGGGCTGAAAACTAAGGCTTGCAGCAAACACAGGGTCAGAGCTCAGGCTTACTGAGGGCTTACAGTAATTGTAATTGTGCGTGTGTGTGTGTGTGTGTTTGTTTGAATATACACCATCTCTAAAAGCCATCTCTAAAAAGTCTCAAGAATACTCTTAGAGACGTTCCATCACCTTGAATAATATCATTTGGAACCATTTCTGTAAATGCTTTGCGTTAGTCACTGACTGATTATATCGGCTACACGGGCTTTTGTTTATGAGAAGGCCAGGCCTTTTTAATTAATGACTTAAGAGGCCCATAACACACATCATATTTTATATGCTACTTTATTAGCTGGTCTTAAATTGAATCATGAGTCAGCTGCAGTGGCATCTGTTTTGGCTCGTGGCCAGTATAATCCAAACCCAGGACTAAGAAGTACGAACAGACTGACTACACAAACCTGTTCTCTGGCTGGTCCATGACTGCCTGGAAGTGGCATGGATGGCTTTAATCTAAGCACAACAATGAGGTGATGCACAATGTTTCATTAATACCCTGATGTTCTCACCACAATCGCACAAAAGATCTAAAGCAAATGTGTCGTCTTAAAAAGGGCTGTTTTACAAAGTTACAACAAATATTTCTTGGGGTTGAAGACAAAATGTGTCTCTATGCAAGCAAAACACCACCTTGAATACGATACTTTAAAGCAATAGCTGCACTAAAGTGCAATCACAAATATCCCATAATATGTCTTATCTTGTCTTTCACACACATTATAGTCTAGTCTTTACTTCTGTTGTGAAGGTATGACCGTGAGATCATATATTTGAGCCTGTTTTCACCCAACAGCAGGTTCACAATAAGGATAAACACCTGACATTATCACATACATTTGTGTCCCTGAAAACCTGATCATGACGGATAGTTGTATATCAGTGTTGTATTTGGATGCTGTTGTTTTCTACTAAAGAAGTGTGGTTATTGATTTAGTGCTGTGGATAATCCCTCCCAAAGCATTCAGCATGTTTCCGGTTAGGTTTAAAAAAATGTTTTGAGCAGGACACAGGATCTGGAAAGATAACATAACCCTGAAAGATTTCCTAGCGTGCGCACTCACACACACACACACACACACACACACACACACACACACACACACACACACACACACACACCAGCATCATGGTGGTTTCCCATACATCAATGTACTCAATTTAAAGTTGAGTGTTGACCAAAACAATGTTCCTCTCCGATTTCCCCTGTGGGTTTCCATTTAACTGTCAGGTGCTCCAGGTACAATACAGTTATGTTATTGTGTTCCTTTTTCTTCTTTGCCCATTCTCGATTTCCTTTTGTCATTTGAGATACTTTTGAAGGCTTGCCACTAGAGGGCAGTATGCTTCTATGTGATGACTATTGCAGTGACCGTGTTCATCAGTGAGTTTTCTGCATAATCACTCAGTGCATCCCATTAGGAACCTGGTAGAAGAGCTAAACTTCTGGGGTTCAGATGTATTTTTTTTTTTGGCCAGTTCATAGCTGACAGAACACTAAACGCTCTAACAGTGAGCGCTAAAAGTGATCTGATCATGTTTGTAAATGATCATTAGTCATTAGTCATTAGTCTCAACATAGATTATGAAAATCATAACTCCTGGCAAGGCTTGACAACCGAGACACAGTGTGTGTGTGTGTGTGTGTGTGTGCTTTAGGACAAACACAAATCATTTTGTGAGTTAATGTTTGTATGGTTGAGTGAGATACACAGCCATGCCTTAAACTGGAAAATAAGTTGGGTTTATTTCCAGCATCATGATGGATGTGGACAGGGATATAGTGGCACAGTGATTTTCCTGTCTACTCTCTCTTTCTCTCTCAATAGGTCTGCATGGATCGAAGAAGGGATGACCTCACAGCATAGTGTTTCATTTCATTTCAACTGCGTTTCTGTCACAATTGGAGGACTAAAGGGTATAATGTAACTGTATTATACCTTGAGTCCCTGACAATTAAGTGGAAAAACCACAGGGGAAATTATAGGAGCACTATTCTGGCCGATACTTAGAAACCTTTCGTGACTGGTTGTAGGGGAAACCACCTTGACTTCCCCAGAAATGCTTTCAGTCCTCCTGTGAGATATTTGTGTGTGTGTGTGTGCATGCATGTTTGTGCATGTTTGTGTGTGTGTGTGTGTGTGTGTGTGTTTGTGTAAAAATAAGGTGCTCTAGCTTGCACATCAGAGCCCTCGAGAATGTATTCAAGCCACCCTTAGACAATTCCCACCCACAACTAACAAAACAACTCATTCTAGATTCCCTCCATTGCCAGTACACCCCCTTCAGCCAAGAACAGCCAAGAGGAGAACAGGTGCCAAAAACAAAGTGAAGGGAATAAGGGGGACAAGAGAGAGAGAGAGAGTGGAAGGATGTGAGGCCTATGTACAAAATGCGTGTTGCTTTGTTCTATCTGACTGTCTATCTGTCTGTCTGTCTGGTCAGCTTGGTTTAAAAGCATCAGGCTTCCGATAGCCACTCACATGGCATTGAACTTCATTCCCACAACACCTCTGTGCTGCATTTACCTTTTCGGGCAGTAGAGAAGCGGTTCATCTTTTTTCAGTGATTCGCACACTGCTTTGCCTCATGGGAGATTTAAGGGAGTGTAGTTGTTAAAGTTTTTTTGTTGTCATTGTTGTAAGCTCTTTTTTAAATGAATGGGTCAGACAAACCATAATTCACCATCAGTCAGTCTTGTCCTAAAACCTATGAGAGGTTTGCCAAGACATTTTTCATTTTCATAATGAGAATGAGCATCAAAGTTTCTGTTCATATTTCTGTTGAATCCTGCAGGCAAAAGGCATTTGGTGACCCCAACTGTAACATTTCTGAAGGGGAGATCTTCCACTCAGTTGAAGTTGATAGTTAAGCAGGATACCTTGCTTTTTTCACAGTCTGAACAACCACACATTGCATTTACCATACATGGTGCTTTTCAAGGCATTCAAGAAGCTTTTCAATGGAAGGGGGACCTCACTAAAACACCACCAATGCATAGGACTCACCTGGGTTATGCATGGGAGACATCATGCTCTAGAACGCTCAGCACATACTAACTTTAGGTGGAGAAAAACAAACTAACACAGAAAGATACAGCTTCAACTTCTCATGCATTTACATCAATAAATGTGTCTCTTCACCTTATCTTGCATGTTATGTAAATCTCATACTCAAACATATTCTGCATGGCTTGTAGTCATTTGGATAACTGCCTTCAGTTATAGCAAGCACGGTAGACTGGCAGCTCATGAACGACACAGCAAAGTGTCATGAAATGCACTTTAGAAGTTTTAAGAAGCTAACGCTGGCCTTTTAGAGTCTGGAAAAAAAAGATGTTTTAAACACTATGAGGACAAAGAGGCCAAAACATTCATAAGGCCTTCGAGCCTCAGAACAGGGACTACATGTTCTATTCAGACATCATTCAGGCATAGTATTATGTCTCAGTGTTCAGATGTTATTCTTCATGACATAAACCAATCAATTGTGTCTACCCTGAACTGGACATAGAGCCGTAGACCACAAGTATTGATTCAAACCATTCTATGTTGTTAATGAGCTGTAAGCAAATAGTTGCCACAGATCTATACCAAATAACTTGTTGAGTAACAGGTTTTATTTTTTTAAAGCAGGGTTTGGAGTTGTATAGCAGCCCTATATTTGTATGCAATGATAACAGTGTTTGCTACATAGGATAAATCCGCTCAGTAAGTTGAAATGAGCATTGTGTTAATGCAGGGACATTCTGTTGTGAGCAGGCATTGTGGTTCAATGATACTGTGCTGATAATGTAGTAGTGCTTTGTATTAAATTACTTTTGTCTGCACTCTGCACCGGATTGTTGTATACACAGTGTGTGTGTGTGTGTGTGTGTGTGTGTGTGTGTGTGTGTGTGTGTGTGTGTGTGTGTGTGATTACGCTGTGACATCAGAATCACGAGATGGGAACTCTGAAAGGTACCACGTGCCCATTGTCCCTAAAAAACAAGAGACACATGACAGGCTCACATACACACTTGCACACACACTCTCTCTCTGAGAGACACAGACACACACACACACGAAAGAGAGAGTGAGGGATGCGCACAGAAACGCCCCTCAGGCCCCCATTCACCATCTAATCCTCTGGATTAAACATCCATCACAGACACACAAACCAAGCCAAAGTACACACATCAAAACTTCTTTTCTTCCAAAATCACGTTTCACTCCCCATTTGTCTACCGTATTAACTGTGAAGTACACACAAGCCAATAGCACACATAAGTCATTATGTCATAAACTGACAATTGCACTTTTAAATAATTACACATGTACTGATGTACAAGCAGACATTTATCATTGTACCACTTTACACACACACACACACACACACACACATTAATATTTTGTGAATTTGTCATATATATTTCAAACAGCCAGTCCAGTAGGATGTCATCAGCTTTGTCAAGAGCATTTGTGTTTATTTCAGAGAGAGAAAGAGAGAGACAAGTTTGTTGTGATTGCATTCTCTTGTTCACACACTCATACACACACACACACACACAGACACACACACGTTTGGTCTAGGCTGGATTCATTCTGTTGTGTCGGCACATTTTTCAGTTGATTGGTCACCCTGGCACAATGCTGAATTTGAGAGAGAGACAGAGAGAGAGATGGGAGAGGAGAAAGTTTATAAAGCACATCCCATAATGCCAATAATCCCATGTCTAAGTAAACATGACTAAAGAAATTGAAATAGCTATGCACAACCTGGGGAGATATTCAAGAGGTATTTGTTTATGAACAGAAGCCCGCTGCAGGAGACAGACTGTAAACCCAGCTGTATCCTTACCCTCCTGCATGACTTCTCCATGCAAAAAGCCCTCTAGATGTCATGGATGAACTCTTCGACATACATATTGCATATGGAAACATTATGTAATGATGACGTGGGTTCATGCTTCAGTGGTCTGCTTAGGCATTATTAATGCTTGTAAACGTGCACAACCTCATACACACACACACACACACACACACCCATACACACAGACACGTTCAGACACACACTCACCCACGCACACACACAGATACACAGGAAAAGCCCTCGAGATGTATGCAAGAGGGATTTTCTGTATATTACAGTAGCAGTGGTCTGTCTGGGGAATTTGGGTCAATTCAATTATGACACAAAACACAGCCCCCATACTAGACCCATCCAAACACACACACACACACACACACACATGCCCCTGGCTCTGACCACTGTCTGCCCATCTGTCTGCTAGGGAATTCAGACAGAAACACACACAGACACACACTCACAAAAGGAACAGCAAATGAATGAGCAAAAGAGAATAACTCTGAGGAAAACAAACATGTAGGTGGCGAAAAGCTAGGTCAATTGGAATGCATGAGAAAAAAGACAGCGAAAAAAACACATTTTTATTCTTTTTGTCCTTCATTCCTTCATATACACGCATCAGCACAGACGCAGACACACACACACACGCACACATACCTAAAAGCAACACTTTACAACCCCGCCCCCCCCGCACCATTAGCGCTTATCTCCACCCTGACTGACAGCTGTCAAATGAGTCATCTGTAGGTCAGATTTAATCTGTGCAGAATTTACTGTGTGGTAGGGGGTTAAGCATGTGTGTGTGGGTGAGTCGGTGGGCGGCTAGAGTTAAGAACCTTAGGGGAGGGGAGTGTGTGTATGGATGAGAGGATGAGGATAGGCAATAATGGAGGGATGATGGGTAAGTGGATGAGAAGGAGCGAAGGAGATGGGGGGGAGGGAGCTCAGCTACCTTACATAACCCCACGGAGCCCACATTCCCTTGCCTCGTGGATGGGCGACTTCTCTCCACACCCACATGGCAGCCAGCAGAGACCCAACCCCACCCTCCAGCTCTGTGGAACTTTCCTTTCCTTCCATAACACTCCTATACTCCTCCTCCTCTTACATTTCTACCAAATTGTTTCTACTAATATCTTTTTTTGCAAAGGAGGTCTTTCACTGTAAAAAAATTAAAAGTTAGGCTAGGCTAACTAAAAAATAAAACGTAACCAGCTGCAAAGCATTTTTAAGTTTACTTTAGGCCACTGTAGTAGTAGTAGTAGTAGTAGTAGGGTCAGCACAGCTACAGTGGCCTAAAGTTGAGTACACTTAAAAATGTGTCACAGCTGGTTGCGTTATATTTTTTAGTTAGCCTAATTAAGGCTTTTAATTTTTTACAGTGTGGAAATTCTGGGGGAAAAAATCATGACTACAACCAGAAAGTTGTCACTTTTGAAGTGAGCTGTCTGATTGGACAAGTCTTCCCATTAGTGCTGCTAGATAGCATAATAGCATTCCCAGGTGCACACATTTATTTTCCTCTGTTCAGATGTTTAATCTTCTGAGGCAGAATGGGCTCTCTGAGAGAGAGTGGATGAGACAGGAGTTAGTAGACAAAGAGAAGCAGGAGAAGAAGAGGAGAGATATGAACAAATCTCTCTCTCTCTCTCTCTCACACACACACACACACACACACACAGACACACACACTCTCACTTTCTCTCTCTTTCTCTCCCTCCCCCTCTCTCTCTCTCTCTCTCACACACACACACACATTCTTTCTCTCTCTCTCTTTTTCTCCCTCCCTCTCTTTCTTTCTCACACACACACATTCTCTCTCTCTCTTTCTCTCTCTCTCTTGTCTCTCCACAGCTCTATCCCACCTCACACTTATTCCTTTGTAAAATATTTAGTGCAGGAGCTGTTTTGCCCAAAAAAACCTTCTGTAAAGAATTCCACTCTCACTATGATTTGCTTTTTACATGCAAATAAACTAGTGTGTAATTGTTTAAGTGTATGAATGCATATGGCAAATGTATAGGTGTGTGTAAATATATATACAAAAATGACATGTCACTAATTTGCATGTTAATAAACTGCTAGTTAATGGTGAATATGTGTACCCTAATCTAAAATGTTAACATATAGATTAGGGTACACATATTCTCCTTTAATAACATGCAAATTATTCATAGTAAGTAAGATAACTGTTGCAAATTCATTTTGATCCCAATATATGCTTTGCTCAGCAAGGGGCTTGTAAGGTGGTAGTACAACAGGAACAGTTATTCTCAGGAATAATTATTATATTAATGATGATATGATTTGTAATGACTAACACGTGACTAACATGTTACTAAGCAGTAATTAGGAGTTTATATTGGAGAAAGTCTAGTTAATGGCCTACTAAGGGTAGAATAAGATCATGAAGAATAAGGTATTAATAAGCAACTTGTAATGATTTACAAATGGCTAGTATGTTATTAATTTGCATGCTTAATAAGTTGCTAATTAATGGTGAATATGTGTACCCTAATCTAAAGTGTTGCCATTGATATATATTTGTCATATGTGTGAAGATGTATGTAGTGGGTGAAGGAGTGTAGTGTAGTGTGCAGGATGTATGTAGTGTAGTGTAGTGTGCAGGATGTATGTAGTGGGTGAGGGAGTTGTAAAGAGAGAAAGAGATAGAGAGAGGGAGGGAGAGAGGGAAACAGAGATTGCCTATGGGTTGAAGTGAATCACATGCTGTCAGCACTGTTAGACACGTGCCCACCTAAACACCTGCATGCATGCGCACAGAGAGAGAACTCCTCTTTCTCTCCCTCTCTCTCTCTTTCTCTCTCCCCCTCTCTCTCCTTATGTATATGTATACACATGGGTACCTATTGATTTAAGTTAGTGCCTACTATATAAATGCATCTTCTATGGTCTCTGTTTTAATGTTAATGTCTATGCATCTGTCTTTCCATTTTATTTCCACCTCTCTCTCCCTCCTCTGCCCCATCTCTCTCTCTCTCACTTGCACACTCAAACACATATACACACAAATTGCAAATTGATGAGTATCAGCAGTACTGTAATTGTGTGCTATTGTGGTGTGTGTGTGTGTGTGTGTGTGTCTGTTCTCTCTGTTTGTGGATTTTTAGTCTGAGAATGTGCTAAAAGCAACAGCAAGGCTCTGAGCAAAGCTAAGATCAATGAGTGTGTGTGTGTCTGTGTGTGTGTGCATGCGTGTGTCTTTGTCTGTGTGTACAGTACTTTATTTGTGTGTGAAATGTGTGTATTTTATGTAATTACCAGGGCCCCTTGGAATGCTTGTCTTGATGCTGTTCTCTAAATCCTTACCCATTCTGTTAGATCTCCATGGTGAGGAACATCAAACACTCCGGGGGTCCACAAGTGATCCATAGCGACAGGCACTCAGGGGTGTTCTGAAACATGACTGCTTCATTACTGCGTGTCCAAGTGCTGTTCCCATGACAACAGCCCCATTAACCCTATTAATGTGCACAAAGGACAGAGAGAAAGAGTGGAGAAAAGATAGAGTGAGAGAGAGGAAGAGTGAAGGTGAAAGAGAGAGAGTGAGCGAGAGAAAGAGAGCAAGAGATGGTGTGCTGGGTCATTTTGAAATTTCCAAGAACTCGTCACATGATAAGAAGAGAGCGGGAGAAGAAAAGGACAAGAGAGTGAGAGAGAGAAAAAAAGAGAGAGAGGAAGATGGGGAGACTGGAATTGATTGGCCATGTTCTGAGAAGTACAGTATGGTCAAAGGAAGGCAAGAAAGGACTCAGAAAGGCTAAGAGAATTTCAAGGACACTGAGACTTAATCTGTAACTGTGGACTGCAGCATTTCAACAAGGTGCTTTATCAGACGTTTAATAACTGCTCTTACGAAATGGAATAATCAGGTGACACAGAAGCCCACACACAGACACATAGGCGCAAACACACACTACTTGTACATGCACATCTAAAACTGAGCTACTGGCAATCACCAAGCTCATAATTTAACTGGAGGATCTGAGTAACCTGAGTATAGATGCATGGGAAGAGCAAGATACTGAACCCCAAATTGCTCCCAGTGGCAGGTTGGCACCTTGCATGGCAGCCTCCGCCACCGGTGTGTGAGTGCATGTGTGTGAATGGGTGAATGTGAGGCATACAATGTAAAGCGCTTTGAGTACTCGTAGGAGTAGAAAAGCGCTATATATAAATGCAGTCCATTTACTCCCATTCGCGTTTCTACCAACCTAGTTGTGGCTAATTCTTTTACTGTCTATGGCTAATCCGAAAATATTATGCTAAACCACAAATATAAGTTTGAAGACTCTGGTGAATGGGAATATGAGTGTAGAGATGGCCAACGCTGCAGCACTGTACATACATTTTGTATATACTTTACTTTTCAATGTTTTGCATGCTGTATGTACACAAGCCAGCAGTTGTTGCCAGGAACAGTTGTTACCAGAGCCCGTTTACTGACCTCACCATGTCTTCTTCATTCAGGGGGGTGTGTCAGTCCGATCTTGCCTGTCTGCCGAGAGAAATGCCATTCCAATCGGATTATCTGAGTGTCTTAGCTCAATTATGAATAGGCCAGTTCGGTTCAATTTCAGTCAGACTAAGGCGTATACATGCATTTTAAAAGTTTGATTTAGCCGGACTAAGGGAAATATTCAATTACCTCACAATGCCTAACACTAAGAGGTGCTTAAGTTCCTTTTCCTGTTATGACAGGAAATAACTGGATACATTCAGAAACATTTACATATTCTCTCTCTCTCTCTCTCTCTCTCTCTCTCACACACACACACACTTCCTTTCTCCCCCCACTCCTTTCTCTCTGTGACTCTCTTCAGGACTGTTTCTCTGTGCTACACAATACCAGGGGAATCTCCCAATAGAATTACACAGTATGTCACTGAGGACATGCTAATTCACAGAGATCCAATCAGCCAATAATGTCTTTGGCAAAGGCCCATAAAGCACAGAAGGAGCAACAAAGAGAGAGGGAAGTGAAGAGAGAAAAAGAGAGAGAAGGTGAGAGGTGTGTGGAGTGAATGAGAGGGAGGAAGAGATAGCAAGAGAGAGACTTCTTTAAAGCCTGCAGAGCATGCAGGTGAACACGTACCCAGCCATAAAACAAAGAAACTAGTGCAGAGAGAGAGAGAGAAGCACAGAAAAACACACAGTGAGACGTGACACTCCACAGCTCATCTGCTTCAAGGTTTCCTCCCACACACACCAAATAGGAGGATGCTCCGGCGGTTTCAGATGTAAGCGTCAGCTAACTCGCCAGGCCTCCCCCCTACAGAATAAATAAATAAATAACAGCTGTGCTACAAAGAGTCATGGGAACTTTTTTCTTCACCTTGAAGAAGGCGCGTACTGAAAACACCTTATCAAGGTCATGTTCATCCTCAACCTTAAAGTTCATCATGTTCAAGTGTAGGTCTGGTCTGCTCATACACATGTCTTTAATGATTATACAAGCACACTCATAAAACAGTGGCCCAAATCTGTGAAAGTACAATGAGATTATGGAAACACCCGGAAATGCATGACTCCATGTTGCTAATGTGTACTAGATTTAATTTTGTGTCAGAAGGCAAAGCATACTGTGACAGATGAATACATGGAGTTGAACTGATGTGTTGGTTTGTTTGGAAAGACTGAAGAATTTTAGTGTTATGCCATTCAAGTTTCAGATATACTTTTGCACAAGTTAAGTGAGTATTCAAGTTTAAGTTAAGTGAGTGTGAAAAATTCTTACACATACACATGCACATAAGTAATTATATGTATATAATGTTATACTATAATGTATATAATAACAGATTGCACAGACAGAAATTACCAGGGATATGGTAATGGATATGCTTTGGCTTTGTTTTTGTTTGCAACTGCACTACAATGGATCGATTCAGGCCAGGACAGGACAAAGAGCTTAAATATATCTATCTGCACAATTCTTGTGTCTGGATGTAAACCTGTGAGCCTCCGAGAAAGATCTTTTCACAGTTCATCTGGTGCAGGTTCTCAGAAACAAAAGAAATGTTTTTAATGATAACACAGACTGCTGGTAGGCAACACAAATATCCAAGTGTGAAAAACACTCCTTGAGCTATCTCCTTCTTTGTCTCTCCACAGTGTTTGTTAAATGTGTGACTGCAGTTGAAGGTAAATATTGATGGGAAAAGGACAAACTGTAACCTCAAATCGTGAGAAACAATTTGGCCTTAGTTAAAACCTGTTCAAGGTCTTTTGTTCCAGCCTTTTCCACCCCTTCATTGGAGGGATGGACTTAAAAACCTAAAAGTTCATTAAATCTTAAGTCATATAAGGATACAAGAAAAGTATTTTGTCACATGCATGACACTTCTAAAGAAACATGATGATGCCAAACACACCTCTAATGTTTAACTGACTGTTAGATGTCAAATATATTTGCTCAGGAGATGTTATTATCTGTAAAGCCACCTAATGGCAAAAAGCTGAATTCACAAGCTGCCAGGCTGTTGCTTGAGATTCACATAACATTACCAGGAAGCTAAAGCAGTCAATCTAGGTCATTGGAGTCCATCTCTCACAGAGTGACTTACTTTGTGACTTTGAAAATAAAAAAACACATTTTCAATTCAATAATATGTGAGTTTTGTCTTCTGACTTTTTAACTTGTGTGTTTGGTAGAAATATTTATGTCCTATATTCAGAGTGGAACCACAACAACAGAGATGACCCTGGGGTGTTGTTTGTTCCTTCCCAAGGGTAAATATTATGGGATGGCATAGCAGAATAAGGTTGACGTCCTTCAGACCTCACAGTCCTCACAACTAACAGGATGAGAGGAAAACAACATGCTAGTAAGTCACATGTATACACACACGTACACATGAAACATAAAGACATAAACACACAGACTGACAGAAACAGTCAGTGGTTTATAACTCACATGTGACACATTCCCAGTCGGCATTTCACATGTTTAGATTTTAACAGGTCACACAAGACACATCTTACTGTATTTACTCAAGTCAACGAGAAAGCAAATAATGGCAATGAAGGTAAGCGCAACATTCATTACCAAGTTCACATTGTGAAAGTGGTAAAAGTTCAATATCGATCTTTAATAAATTAATAAGAAAGGCCACGCTGTGTAGGTGTTAAGAGCTACAGTAATGACAGACTCAATAAAGCAAGAAGCTTGCAGTCAGTTTAGGCAAATTCTTATATAATACAGAGGCAGGCTTGTCCACCACTTGCTGCAAGATTCGGAATGGGTTTTGTTCCTTAGCTACTGATAAGCTATACTGCTACTGGAGTTTCAGTGTCAGTAGATTCAGTCTGATGCAATTCCAAGAAAAAGACTATGTGCGTATATGTGTGTGACCACACACTGAAAGCCTGCCTGTAGGCAGCCTATCTTGATGGCTTATTTCTATAGGTCTGCATGAACCAGTGGTCCATTTAGGCCATGGTGAGTGTTCTTTTCAAGATGTTTACTTAACATACATACCAAGTGAATGATTGGATACATGTCTCTGCATTTTGTTTGTTCAGATACACATCCAATATACTCAAACACACACACACACACACACAAACACAACACACACATAGACACACACACATACATATAGCACAGCACACATGCACACACACACGGACATATTTGGCACAGCACAACAGATCTGTTCACCCAAGAATATAACCAGTCTGGTTTAAATATGCAATACTTTTTTCCATTGCAGGAATGGCACCTGGGGCCATGTCACAACACTAACCACATAGTCATGGAGAACTTCCAGTGGTAAAAGGCTCTACAGTGAGGCATGCAAAACATCTGTCTCTCTCCTTCTCTCTCTAGCAATGAGGGGGTTAGACCTTGGGCAGTATGCCTCAAGCTAAAAGATATGGAATCTGGACAGAGAGTCTGTACTCATCCAAGGCGTTCCCACGACAGGTAGCCTGTGACAGAGGTCACAGAGATGTGGAACTGCCTATGCGGAGCCCTGGTGGTCCATTAACCTTAAAATAGTTCACTGACCACATGTCCTTCTGTGTTCTTGAGAGGGCCACCTGAATGTATATGCGTTTCTGTGAGTGTGTTTTTATGTGTGTGTGTGCATGACAGAGTGAGAAAGAAAGTTTAAGGAAGTGCACATGTGTACTGAATATCTCTACCAGCACTGTGGACGTGGTTAAACAAATCCTAGTCACATTCCAAATATCTAATCTTCCCATTGTTCTTGACCTTTTAGGTCAAAGGTTATATTGGTTGTGGGGGGCAGCGTGACATTCTATTCTCTGCTCCTGTGATCATACAGATAATAAATGACTATGCAGAATATATATACCTAAATACTTACCTGGAATTATTTCCCTGAACCCAAAGCTAAAATAACTGAGGTAGCTATTTTGCTAGCAGAGCAAATGCATGTGATTCTAAGTAACCTGAGACTGACCTGCTGAGGCTTGAATCTGGGAAATATAATTTTCTCAGCACTCGTACCTATTAGCTTGCTCCTCAGGAACCACATGCCACGCTAATGAACAGACCTGTTATGTCATTAGCCTTGCGGCTGGCTGTGACATATGAAGCCTGAGCTCGGCCAATGACAGCTGCTAGCATCTATGCTATTCTCACAGTGCAAAAATCTGTGGCCTTTGAGTGCATTAACTTGCCTTGATGGCAGGGATTAGTGCCAGTGGGAGGTCAAAGTGCAAGTGAAGATTACAGTCTGTGCTCATGTCCAAAAGGCAGAGGCATGAGTCTTACGTGAGCAGATGATATATAAACAGAGCTGTTGGCACCATGACATCATGGTATTGACAGCTGTCTCATTGATGTGGTAATGTGGTGCGGAAAAAAATCTATGAAACTAAAATTATCAGCAATGTCATTCATGTGCAAGCCCAAATACAGTGAATGGATGGATGTGTGTGTGTGTGTGTGTGTGTGTGTTTGCGCGCGCGCATGTGTAGCCCTACATGTCAAATAAGTTCAGAACTTAATGTTCAGAACTTAATGACATACTGCATACCATGTGAAGAAGAGGTATAACCTTGAACACAGATCCTGAATATACAATAAGATCGATGGTGGTATTTTGACAACACCAGTCATTGGTAGTTCTTTGCCTTTTTTTACATTTTCTTAGAAACAGCCAGTATGCAAAATAGGTAGGCTGTGCTAGAATGTTAAGACATCCTCTTGTGAAATTCTGAGTCGTTAGTAACACATTGACATTTTAAAGGGGCCAATTTTTTTTTCAACAAGTTAACATAGGTCTGTGAGCTCCACATAGACTAGTCTGTGCACCGTTGCACCGTTCAATCTATAGTTCTACTGATAAACTTAAGTAGAATTTTCAGGTATCTGCACTTTACTTCTGACAACCTTAACTTTTCCCCCACTACATTTTAACAAAAATATCTGTACTTTCTACTTCTTACATTTTCAAAAAAAGGCTAGTTACTTTTGTCTTAAAGCATTTGAGGGAAGTTATCAATATTTTCACTTCATGGCAATATGGTGCGCTTTCCCAACATTAAGGCCAATTCCAACATGTATGGGACAATAATAGAATTTCTTATTCTTCACTTTTACTTGTGTAAGGAAATCATGAGTCTTTTGTTACATGTATCTATACTTCAACTTGAGTATGGAAAGTGTGTACTTTTGCCATCTCTGCCTACAGACAGAATTATCATCCTGGTTATTTTACAATAGAATGTAAAGCACTTTGAAAAAAAAACACCTTAACATCACTTTTCCAAACACACATATTTACAAACACTCTCTCAGCAGTCTTAAACAGGAAAAGCTTTGTTGCACGCTGAGCTTCAACTGGCTTTATCCTCCTAAGGCCTCATTCAGGTGCCGCATTTATGCAGAAGCACACATGCGCATGCATTTGGCCTTATAATGAATTAAATCAGCTTGTTTTTTCGTGGAAATGATGTCAGAGCAAACAAAACTGCCAGCCCCCCCTCCTCATCCCCCCACTGTCTGAATGATGTCCTGGTGTGACTCATGACCTTTAGTACTGCCAAGAAGAACGGACAGTGCTGCTTTGCTGATCGGACGGTGAGCTGACAGGAACAGGAAGTGTGAGTGGCACTTGATTATGCTGCTATTATTCAGCATTACTGAAGTGCTAGTTTAGCATGTGCGGCTGCTTGCTGGGCTTGAGTGTGAATAATGAGCTCCTTTTCTCCTTCTTTATTGCCCCATTCCTCCCACACTTACCCTTTTGGCTCTCATGTTCCTCTTGTTCCTGTTCATCAATGTTGAGTTTACTGCAGATTTCTTATCCATCCTTGGCTCCTTCACTATGCCAATGGACAACAAAAAAGATATTGTACTGAGTTCACATGCATTATGATGTCTCTCCCTCAACCTGATATTCCTATGGCATAGGGTAGAGGCATTTCTCAGGCCGCCCAGGGGGAGCTGAACACCTAACATAACCCAATTGACGTCTTGCATTCACACATGCTCCTTGAGCCAGACACAAAACACGATCAATATGTACAGATGTCCTCTTCATTTTCCAGAGGTATGAACACAGGGCTTGTGTTTTTTCACATGCATATAGGCAAGCACATACATCACCATGTGTCTTTCTATGTTGCATAAGAGGGGTCCATTGCATAACACTGTGCTCCGTTCTAGGCTAGAGCTTCACCAAGACGAGTATCAGCAGCCACTGCTGGTTACCATGGCACTCGTGGTAACCATGGTGCCAGTTGGTCCCATGGAGCTGGGGCATGGTTCCCAGGGTTACTGAACTGGTTTCTGTCAACTCTGTCATTCTAAAGGGAAAGTAACCACATGATTGTTCTGTGATTGGTGCAATTTGTGGGATTTGAGGTAGGTGCAAGAGAAAGCTAGATTTCCTTCCCATCGGTGACCATAACACCTTTAGCCTGGGTAAACCCAGACTGCATCTGGGTTTGGGTCTGAAAATTGCATGAAAAAAGTTTAAGCATGGAATCTTCAGTTAAATTGGAAAATTAAACTGTAGCTGAATCTTCTCAGAGTTGCAGCAAATGCTTCTTTCTTGGTGGATATTCAATTTAAAGGAAAATATCCAGAGTTTAACCATAGATAGTAACACCATTATTGGTTGTGCATCATTTAAAACCCACCATGAGCTAGAGTAGAAGGTGTGATTGCCTCCCGGGATTTTTTTGATGCAGCTCGAATACGGACAGACTTGCAGTTTGTCTTAGTTAACCAAGACCATACTAGATGCATTAGTCCAAGCATAAGGATATGATGTGTCTCTGTACCATTACCTGTTCTTGTGGCCTGTGCTGGACCGACCCATAATCACAATGGTGTGACAGCCTAGCCTCACCAGACTAGCTGACCTTTACTCTTTGACCCTGATGGACAGAGCTGGAGAGTGACATGGCCAATCAGGGCTGATTACAGCAACCTTGCCTCCAGCTGTGCTCACTGAAGACGTCCTGACTCAGCTTGAGAAAAAGACTGCATAAGCTGAACCTCCCCTACCTGATGCACACTCACACTGTCCTTAGAGCCATTCTGTTGTATTTGGCAGTGGTGCTGTATTTGTGCAGCATGTTAGAATAAATAAATAAATGTAAGATGGAATATTGGTGCAGAAAATATACAAGCCAGTGGTATCACTGTGTATCTTGAATTGTTATTACAGTAATACTACATATTTATTCCAATAGAATTGTTACTATTACCTATATATATATATATATATATATATATATATACACACACACACACACACACACACACATACACACAGTGTCATGAGTATGCATGTATTTGTTTGTCTAATGGCTGAAAAGTGCTCTATCATTCATCCTGTCTTACAGTAATAGCAAAGGCAGGAGTCACTGGGCGGCTCACTGTGCCATCATACACACACACACACACACACGGTACATGCTTGCTGTGATATTCCCTTGTTGATTAGTGCAGATGAAAGTCTGAGACCAGTCATCTGTGTTTAATCACTTGTGAGTGGTGAATAATTGATTTTCAATGATATCCTTTCATCATTCAGGGCTGGAGGGGACAGGAGAAAAACAGGCTGAGATAGGATGGGTCAGAGAGAGAAGGATAGAGAAAGAGAGAGGGAAAGAGAAAGTGAGTGAGACAAAATCACAGGTGCAGTCTCTTCACTGGTTGGTGGATAAATTATTCATCATGTTTAGCTTTGCATTTTTAACATTGCAAATTCTCTAAAGGACACCTACACTGTCTGCCTCTTCCTCTCATACACACAGAGATGGGAGGGTGTGGAGAAAGGAAAGATGAAGAGGGTGGAGAATGAAAGAGGAAAATAATTTTAGTTGCAGTCCCAGGGAAAGCTAAGCAAAGAAAAAAAAATGAAATGATGGAGTTATCAGTTTGGGACACACATCAGCCCTGGCCTATACTGTCCCATTCATATCAGAGGAGGAGAGGAACTGTGAAACTGAAGAGAGAAAAAGAAAAGCAGCTTAGCATTTCTCAGCATCCCTCCCTCGCTCTCTCTTTCTCCAAAAAGTGATGAGAGGTGAAACTGTCCACCTCTATTATATTTAGCAAGATAAATGACTGCTAAAAGAGCTAGCCAGGGTAAATTCCTTGTGACTTCCCTGTGTGAGTGGCCCTAAAGACCGTCTACAGTGGAACCGAGTGTAAATAAAACATGATTCTATTTTGGGAAGGGGGCATTCACAAAGTGTGACAGCATGTCTGAACTTTAAAAAGACAACTGGTGACTGTCCCTATGGTCTCGTGCAACCCCCGCCCCTCCCCCTCCACCCCCAAAGCACCAATCAGACAGCTTGTCCCTAGTCCACCGTCTCCTGCCCTCTGCCTCCTGCTTTCTCTGTCACATCTCCTGAAGTCACTGGCGCCCTGTTCCCAGTCTCCACTGTCAGACTCAGTTCAGACACACTCATAAAAATAAATCCTTCTGCCTGCCATGGGGTTGTCCCAGTAGGGCAGATTCTGATATCAAACTGGCTTCATTTATTCTAAAACTAAATCATGGTACGATGATGACAGAGCGCTGGAGTTTTGTTTTGTGTGGTTGAGGTTTGCTCTACAAAAAAGGTTTGCGGGTTTGTCTGCAGGTAGACCATCAAACCTGACTGAGATCTGTGCATTCCTCACCCGCATTCAAATGCCTATCATTGTTAAAAGATTTAAGTTTGTTTATTTTGCAAATTTATTTGCAATTTATTTGGCCTATAAACAAATACATACAAAAGGACAGAGTGAAACAATCTAAAACTCCAGATATTGTAGATAATATTTGTATTTATTTTCATTTTTCAAAAGTCATAAACAATACCAAACAGAACACCTTGCCAAGCAACATCAGAGGAGCAATACAACATCTGAAGCTGAAGCTGCAAGATAAGGGCCCACGCACAAGATTCTTTTCATTCCAATCTTGTTGATGCCAATGTAACTAAGCCTATTATCATGTCTTGTCTCTGCATGGTCTCTGTTTGGGTATCCATGCATGGTGAGACAGGCCATTTTATAAGGGGAATCAAGTATGTTCTGTCATCAAAGAAGATCCTAAAACCCCACAGCTCAGCTTTGTGGTAAGCAGCGAGCACTTCAGGTTCTGTTTCATACATGTGGTAAAATAACCGATTGCATTGAGCAAACCTGGACAAACATGCAGAGATCCACAGATGGGAATGCCAATGTAAGCAAATTTTATCTCTGTGTGTGTGTGTCTCTCTCTCTCTCTCTCTCTCTCTGTGTGTGTGTGTGTGTGTGTGTGTGTGTGTGTAAAAATGTATGGGTGCATGAGTGTGTGATCCAGTTACCTCAGATGGAAGAGGGTCAGGGCAGGAGAGGTTGATCACAGAATGAAAGGAGTGTTGAGAGAGAGGAAGGGATAGAGAGAGAGAGAGAGAGAGAGAGAGAGAGAGAGAGAGAGAGAGAGAGAGAGGAGTGATAAAGGAGAACATTGTGAGTACTTTCACAGGTGAGAAGGTTAGGGGCATGTGAGGTGAATTTAATGAATTACGGACGTAATCTCTGCCTGTGCCCTGGCAACAACTGGTCTGGGATCAGATCTCACAGATCAGCCATCACTTTTTCTGCTAGAGGGAAACTGCACCAGGCTGGCTGGAGACCAGCTGGCTGGGCTGTGCAGTGTGTGGTAGGGGGAAGGGTGGGATATGAGGACACGTCACAGATGGATAACACAGTGTTCCCAAAAGAGACAAGAAAATGAAAGGACCAGACATTAACACACTCTTTCTCTTTATGTCTCTTTCACTCTCTCTCTCTGTATTTGTGTGTGTGTGTATGTTGGGGTGGTGGGAAGAGGGTTTGGACATAAACAGCTCAGACAGAATGAGGATTTTATTTACTTTGACCACACACACAATGGTCAAGCAGAATAAAAGTTTCATACATAGTCTCCCCATTTCTTTCCTCAAAAACCCACAAAATACACAAGCTAACATATGCATATAAAGACTCAAATGACTTGACTCCCCTATTTTCCTCATTGGTCAGGTTTAATACAGGCTCCTTCTGCTGACTGCCACAACAAAGCATTAGTGAGGTAGCGAGGATTTAGGCCCTGTTCACACGTGTCTATATATTTTTATAAACAGATTTTTTTTTTTTATCCATTTGGGCCTTTCATTTACACGTAAACAGAGGTTTAGCCACCTCAAAAGGATATTTTTTGTAAATGCCCTCCAAAGTGCATATTTTTCAAAATGCAAGATTCTGTGGATTCCGCTGGATACGTGTACATACAATTAAACAATGAAATTGAAAATAAATAAATAAATAAAAATATCCATTCATAAAAATATCTAGATATGTAAACAAGCCCTGAGATATTAGGGAGATTTTAAAAGCACCCAAGGAGGCAGTGCTGGAAATGTTGGGATAGATGACTGCTTAATATGTGGACCTTGACACCTAACTGTCTTTCTGTGTGAACACACATTTGATCTTGTGTATACTTGCAGCTGTGTGTGTGTATTGGCTGTGTATGTGTGTGTGTGCATATAAGTTTGACTGTGAACAACTGTGTGCATGCACATGCTGATATGTGTTAAACTACACATGTTTGCGTATGACTATTAATTGGCTTAGGAACTAGAGTGTCTCGTGCAGGGTGGTGATGTTGCTGGACTGGGGAGGGGAGGGGGGTTAGCTGTGTTACTTTAACAATCATGACCTAGATCCACTGATCTACTTTTCTGGAGGAGGAAAACGGAAATTTGCTGAGGCTATAGTATCCCAGGATTGTAAAAAAAAATTAATGTTTATGTGCACTGGGAGCTACTGGTATGACTCATTTCAGATCTATTACAGTGTTATTGTATGTTTTTATGGTGTTCTAGATAGTTATCTCAATCTTAATAACATTTTCTGTTTCTGTTTCTGTTGAACTGGGCATGTCCATATTCATTTGTCAAAAATCAATGACCTGCATACTGTTATGTAAAAGAATTCCATATACATTAAAACATACACACATACATAAACATACATAGATACTCATTTTTGTATCACTCGTGCACATCTAATGCCTGGTTTGTATCTGAGCTCACTGATTCTCATCAAACCTTGAATCAAAAGGCTGTTTCCCTGAGCATGCTGAAGTCACCAGTGGACCTGCCACGTGCACGCCCCATCCCACGGTAGGCTTGTTACAAACGATAGCGCCAGAATTAATGACCTCGTTGCCGGAGCAACTATTGACTGCTGTGCCCCACTCACAACTCATGAGTGCAATGGGTCGTCTAAGAGGATGAAATAACCACACACACATTATGATGACTATTTTGCACTTTACACTCACTTCACCAGAATCCTGGGCCCAGAGCCGTTCTGAGAAGTGCATTATAAACATTGTGAAATATTATACCATACCAAGGCCTTTAGCATATCAGTGCTAAAACTGCTTGCCGGACAGATAAATGAAGCTACTATGGCCAGTAAATGTAATCACTAGAAAAATACCCCTTTTTGTTTACAGGAGGGCCACACGGAAGTGTAATTGGTTGGATAATGAGAACCACTGTGGGTAAAAAATGAGAATGTCCTGCTTTCAATCTTGTGGGAAATTCCCCCTCCACTCATAATGCTGCACAGAGGATCTTACTTTAGTCATTTATAAGATGCTGGGTTGAGTAATACCTCACAAACATTACACAAGGATTTTGCTACACTTGCACACGGAAATCCATACTGACATTTAAATGAGCATTCTGGTTGGAGAGTACCTTAAACCTTGACAGTAGGGGATGTGTCTACAAACCTGTACACCTCACCTGGCCCTGTCCTCTTACATTAATATTTGCTAGAAAGTCAACAGTTGTGCGACAAATGTTTGTCTGACATCCAATATCTCAAAGCCTGGGGGTAGGCCAGTAAGTAAAATGAATCAGATTCTACCACAGACATAGTTCTCCTCTAAAGTTCTCCACCAAAGCTGGATGAAACCCCTTGAACTTTTATTTACTTTTCACATACTCTGCTCTCTGGCTGGGCATCCAGCCATAAGTGTCTCATTGCCACTTCTTAACACCTCACAGCGACAGCATACTACCTACCTTAACAACTGTGTGTGTGTGTGTGTGTGTGTGTGTGTGTGTGGAGCACATGAATGTGTGTGCTTAGCTTATCTCTCTGAGAACATTGTGTGACTTTACAGCATGTAATACCTCTCTTACTATGATGAGCTGATATCATCATAAGAGCTTAATAACCTTAGGACACTCTGCCCTTCTCAGCCTGAGTCCATGGGAGTTTGAACCATGTACATTAATTCCACTGAAAAGGTCTGGCAGTCTTGTGAATACATTTTAATATTAGGGTTTGCATATAGATTTTAAAATGTGAAAAATGCCTCCAATAAGTATAAATCAATGTTCTTGATTATTCCCCCAGACAACATTTTCCTTTTGACATTCAGCAGGTAGGATGTGACTTTCAGGAGAAGATTTACATTTACATTTATGCATTTAGCAGACGCTTTTATGTGACTTACAACTCATCAACTATCAAGTGTTCAGGGCCAGTCTCCCCTAGAGCAACTTAGGGTTAAGTGCCTTGCTCAAGGGCACAACGGTGGCTGCTGGGATTTGAACCCACAACTTTTCAGGCTACTTGCACACTAGCCAGGTCCCTTAACCACTACGCTACGCCACCTTCTGTAAGCCATATCTGCTTACAAAGCAACAGAAATACTTTATCTTTATGAATAAGCAGTTTATTCTGTGCGTGATCTCTGTAGCATATGATACACTTACAACAAAGCATGTTCAGGTCAAAACACTGGTAAAGATCCCTATGCAACAGAATAACAGAATAAACTGCTTATTCATAAAGATAATGTATTTCTGTTGCTTTGTAAGCAGATATGGCTTTTCAGTTCATCTCCGTCCTCCTTCTTGAGCCCTCCTGCACTGGAACTTTCCACTGAACAACGCACCACACACGCTGACACAAAGCTGAACAGTCTAGTGAAATCTGATGCACGAGAAATTTGTTTTTCAG
Organism: Tenualosa thibaudeaui; assembly: GCA_027481765.1. Taxonomy (NCBI): domain Eukaryota; kingdom Metazoa; phylum Chordata; class Actinopteri; order Clupeiformes; family Clupeidae; genus Tenualosa; species Tenualosa thibaudeaui. Next base: position 2,949,537 of record JAIFZK010000023.1, on the reverse strand, counting down.
GGGGTGTAAGGGAATGCAATGCTATGCAATGCTGCCTAGCAACAGGTCATCATTTTTTGCTGGGCCATCCAAGCAAAGGGGTGGGGGGGTGGAGGGGGCTGTATGGGCAGTATAAACAGTCAATCTGGATGGGAATTTTTTCCCCTGGGTCAACAATGGGTCTGCAATGTAAACAGCACCAAGCTTGTAATCCCCCTGCCACAGTTCTGAACAAAGGGCAGCAGAATAACAACCCGACTGCGTGTTGATGGCTCTGCCCACTGGACTGACTGGGTGACATCCCATTACTGCCTGCTTTCTGTCCAGTGAGCAAGCTCAGCTGGTGTCACTGTTGAAAGAGGCACATTTGTAACAGCAGCTCACATAGGCTTATGCCACTCACACCAATGTGGGCACACTGTTCATATGCCTGTTGTAGGGTGATTCATGAGCCATTAATCGTATTAGTGCCAAGGAGCCAAATAAAGTCTTACCTGCACCAACAGCCCTCGCGTCATTACTCAGGTGCGTCACAGGATCAAGGTAGAAGAGCTTTTGGAATTATCAATTAATGGGGGTGTGTGACCATTAAGTTTCTCACTCACTAGGTTGCTGCATGTATGTTGCATGGGGATCTTTACCAGTGTTTTGACCTGAACATGCTTTGTTGTAAGTGTATGATAGGCTACAGAGATCACTCACAGAATAAACTGCTTATACATAAACAAAATATGTACTATATGTACTACTATAACACTGTAACAGTAGTCTGTCAAATCAACTGAGACAAATGGGGGCTAACCAGGGTGTCTAGTATGAACATGACAAAATGTGTGGCAAACCACAAACTGAAGCTAGCTGGTAGGCATTGAACACGACGCATGCTCCCCGCATCAGTCAGCTCTACACATCCTACATTCCATTCCTGAGAAAGTTCACCCAAACGTGAAAGGGCCGACTACAAAACCTCCATCTTGCTGCTAAGTTCAGTATTTTTCCGCAGGCGTGTCTTTTGCCCTGCGTGATGACATCAGACATGCCCGTAGACTCGGCTTTGTAAGCGCTCACTATCCCCACACCGCCCAGCAGCAGCGCTCATTCACACCACGCACTCCGAAAGAAAGATATACTGTCACCGCGAGGAGCAGTTCTGGGAAGTCACGTCGTGAACGCCGCATCGCATTCACTGCAGTAACCCCCCTTGACGCATCGAATTCACCTTAAATATGTCTATCATCATCAGTTGTCAAACGGACAAGGTAAGAAATCCTTATTAACGTCACTTATTATCCCTTCAGTTTGTTCTTGTAGCAAGACTGACCGCAGTTCCAGAACATACGACAGTCGCTGACTATGCCGACATGCTAACTGAACTAATAACGCTGTACGAGTTGTCATACAACGGCTGTTGGAATTTCTAAAATCAAGTCGGTACAGATAACGTTAACATTTAATGTTACTGCTATTGTAATAGCTATAATGTTAATGTGTAGAAGGCCAAGAGGACGTTATCTCTGGACCTGGGCGGGCTTGGATTTTGTAGCTAACGCTGCAATGTCTTTTCATGATGTCAATTAACGCTAGCTATATTAGTCGTTTGCTCGGATACCCACTGGAGAGACAGGAAAAAGAGACATTTTCAGGATTTTTATTTGGTACTAGTTTACTGTAATGTAAACGTTAAAAGGATACTGTCTGCCTCAATGTAGTAGATACAGTTGGTCAATGGTAGGTTCCCGCCATAAGCACGAGCTAGTTAACTGAGTTGTCATATAAAAGCGCTGTGCTGTTACCATTGCAAAGATCAGAACGTTGTAGTGGGGGAAGAAAAACTTTGACCTACTGTACATTTATGTCTGAGCTTGATTTAAAAATTGAAATGACCCTTACTGTTGGTTTGGAGGACAAGGTAGTTAACGTGAAGAACTGCTGACGATGTGCCGTCACTAAAGGTAGACGACACTGGGTGGTTTGCCAACCCGTTCACGCAAACATGAACGAATTTCATCATCCAGTTGTTCATGGCATCAATCAGTTTTAAACGCCAGACACATAAAAGTTGTCACTATGGTGTGCTCATTTTGGATTAATCGGTTAATATTATATTAATATCCAATTCATATTATCAAATTAAATGTAAAAGGGGAGCTGCACATTTGTCGAATGAACCCATAGACACTCCTCATGTATTGCTCGAGGTAGTCTGACAGATTGTGCTGACCAATGTGAGCGATTCCAGAGTAGTTTGTGGCTCACGGTGGGACCAAGGGTAGTGAAACGTTCAGCCCCACTGACCCACTTTCTTTGCTTGGGGTGTGTGGAAGAAATGGAGGGGGTGGTGGATTGCTGAGACGACTCAAACTGGAATGGCGTTGTTGCGAGTTGCTTCGTAGCCTCCTAAATCATTGCAGTAACGTCAAAGCAATTCATTCTTTAAAAGGGCATCCGGTGTTGCGAAATGCTTTGTGGGGAACGACATCTGTAATTATTCTAGGTAAAGTTATTGCGTGGCTGACCCATGTTTAAACATAAAATGCGTTATCTACGTTACTGTGCCTTAATATTTATCCTGAAAAAGACTGCAGAGTCGTGGCACTCGAAAAGACCGTACACACTGGGAATATTGGTTGTGTTGAAATAGATATTTCATAATATTTTAACACTGGATTGGGGTACATATCCTCCGCTAAATTGATGTTCACTTGCAGGGCTAACCCAAATTGCAGGTGCCAACAATCTGTCCGTCAGTAGGTTAAACGTCTGTAAAGCCTTGATTTGCCCTTGTCGGTCTGGCATACGCATCGGAATTTCACTTAATCCGTTATTGGCATGCTAGCATCGCTACCGCCGCGTGCGACCTGCGTCAGTAGTCCCACGCAAGGAGAATTTGACCTCTGCGTGGAGAAGAGGGAAATCTGCGGTGTCTCGCGTAAACCTGCACAATCCGGAATAGCAACTGTGAAGAGCCTTGATGCAACCTGATGCGGGTTTGGCGCTGTGCTTTGGATTTAAGACAAATGTCTGCCGTTGTAGTGACTCCTTGTGTCGCCATTTCAGTTTGGCAGTGTCCTTGACGTTGTTGACTTTTAAAATGTGGGATGTTGGGTATAAATAAACACATCTTTACTTAAACTGAAGGGTTAATTATCTTTCAAAGATCTTGAAGGCAAAGGTTACATGTTTTTACTCCCTGGATCACCTGTTATAGATAGAAATGTGGACCGAGATGAGCCCCAGTACTAGACTACTGGCATAAATCAGTTAATCATTAGGTCAGTTCATGCAAGTGTGTGAGTGCTTAGGGTGACATTAGAGGGACATTGGGATTGAGCCACACACACTCTAGCTTTCTGTCAATCCGGAAGTGTGAGTCATCAACTTCCCCAAATATGCATGTTTCCTTTTGGTACCATACCTTGTGTATGGGGTCTATGCTTTGTGAAAACACAAGGGATAGCATTTCATGGGAAAAATAATCTCTTGTTTCACAGAACCGCATTTCAAACAATGACGCACTTTGTCTCAGTGGTGGTTGTGTTTTATTTCCCAGGTTGTTTTACCAGTGTTTTAAAAAAAAAAAAAAAAAACAGTTCCTGCTTGGAACAAGCAAGTAGTCCCGTGGTGGTGTAGCGTGCGGTTCATCCATAGATCTCAATCTGAGCTTTGTGCCCAGATCAGAATTTTTATTTGCTGTCTGTCTCATTCCTGATCAGTCACTTGATTAGAGTGCAAATGCTGAGTGATTATGATTATATGTGTTTCACATCCAGTAAGTTTACTGTTTATAGTTTCTCTCAGAGGACAGGGACCGGTGAAGGGGTGAACTACCCAGAGTTATCATTCCTAGGAAAAGTAAACGATGAGGTCTGATGTCTCGCATGCCAAATATCTAATTTCAGCACGTAGTGTCAGTGCAGTGCTGGATATCTTCTGTTAAATTAATGGCGTGGATGTTGATGCTGATTAGTTTCATGGAAGCTACATGCTTCTCTGTGAAACTAGAAACAGCCTGCAAATGAGGTCCAGTGTTCTAAACATGTTCACCAGTCTTGTGACTGTGAGCAATACCACGTGTGTGGTATTGTGAGCATCAGTTAGCTGGCTTTGTGAGGCTTTGAGTTTATTTCCTTTTTAGAGCTTTGTTATTGTTTTGTGTTGTTGTAATCCATAATGGTTTCTGTCAAACGTGAACTGGAGTTGACGACTGGAAAAGAAAATAAATGATCATGCAAATGTGTGTTTGAGAAAGAGGAAAGGGCAGGGTAACGGATAAGAAATGGGTGAGTAAGAGTGCTGCCTGCCAGATGTTGCATAACCCCTGGAAATGAGTCTAACTGAGGCAATATATGCATGCAGCCACAGGCCAAGGAATTTTTTACTAGGCCTCTCCATCCCAAAGCCTTGACACAAAGTTTCTCTGAGGAGAGAGTGAGTATCCTCTCCATCTGTCTGTCTTGTGTATTCACATTTGAGTGTTAAAGGAATTTCCTTTACTCCCTTTTTCCTCCAGATCTGGTGGTCATGTGACATGTTACTCCAGAGAAATGCTATGAATTTTTCATATTTTCCTCCTTCCACATCACACAGTGTACCCATCCACCCCCTACCTCCTTTGCCTTCCTTGTACATTTTGTTCCTGACTATAGAAAAAGACTCGATGTACGTTTTACACTCATATAGGAGTAGCTTGACACACACACACACACACCTGAAGCAATTTTAAATCTTAAAAAATATATATATTTTTAAAGGCAGATCACGCTGGGAAATGTAGTTGAGTGGGTAGGAGTCCGGTCTAGAGTGTTTCTATGAGAGGCAGGGACAGGGTGTCTCATGGTTGACATTAGGGTAATGGCCGTCACACCACACACACAGAGCATGAAGGACGGCTCAGGTGACTAGGGATGAAAGTTTGTTTGCTGATCTGTTGGACATGGAATACCTGCACACACACAAAAAGCTGAGTGTGCCTCTTTTTTTCCCCCTTGTGTGGAGGCTGGAGGAGGAAAGGGAACTTACAAAAGTGTCTTTCACACAGTACTTCTATAAATGTCCATGTTCTCTCTGTCTCGGCTGCATCCCTTCCACCCCATGTTCGTTCCTCAGAGGCTCTTTTACGTAGAACTGTCTGAAACAAAAAGATAGTGCTTGCTTGCGTGCGTGCGCAAGCTCTGGCCTTACTGTGATAATTCTGTTTTAGCAACAGTAACCCTAACTGGGGTCTGTGTTGTCCATCCATGGGTGTAAGATTAAGGCCAGTCTATCTGAGCCTAATCTGGGGCTGTTGGTAAGGCCTCCCTTCCACTGACCCGAGCCTTGCTGTGAGTCCAGACGTGGCAGGTCGGATCTGGTCACGGCTGTCCCGAGTCTGACCCAATTCAGAAGCCTTCAGGATGTGGGCCAGTTAGATTGTCTGTCGCTCTAGTTGTCGCTACAGGCCCCACAAGGGAGGCTCTCCGCATATTTTTAGAAGACATCAGAAAGGTCCTGTTAAGACCCATTGTGGAGTTGGCCTGTCAAACATACTTTGCCTGTCTGCATTTATTCTGAATTGTGGTGATGGGGCTTTAGGACAACAGGAGCTTAGAAAAGTTCATACTCTCCATCCTACATGCATTCAGAATTTCAAGTGCGCCTCTATAAGTTACCTAGTAACTGTACACTTGGCAACAGTGAATTGTGTTTGGAAAACAAAACATAATCACAAATGGGGAGGGGGAAAAAAACTGTTTCAGGGTCGCATACACAGACCATTCTGTGTGTGTGTGTGTGTGTGGCTGCAGTATTTTTCCGTGCAGCTGGTGTATCCAGTCTCGGAATGTCTGTCTGTGCCTGGAGAGGTATGTGTGTGACTGCAGTGTATTTTGAAGTATTCCTGAGTCACTCGTGGGTCTTACCCCTTACCAAAAAAACCCTCTATGAATGGCTAGAAGTTACCCCCTGTGTGTGTGTGTGTGTGTGTGAGAGACAGAGGGAGGGGGTTGGAGGTTCCATGTGAGTACAGACTGTCCTGATTTTGGGGACATGGCAAAAGGGGTGTCAGTGGGTGGAGCGAGGGTCGTGTGTGTGTGTGTCTGTGTCCATCCATCCATGTGGGCTGTCTCAGGGTAAGCACTTGTGGCTGTCTCTTCCTAGTATACGATTGTTGTATAAATGTGACGGTTAAGTCTGCGTATGTAGAATGTTGGATCTTTTGTCTCTAATGCTGATGCATTTGTGTTTTGTTTTTGGGGTTGTGTGCCATGGCTGTATTCGTGCATGTGCCTGCTTTGTGTGTGCTCCTGACCATGTGCTTAGAGCGTGAGGCCATGCATGAAAGGGGTTGAGCCGGATTAGAGTGTCTGGTCTGGATTCTCAACACGTTACTTCAGGCGTGTGTGTGTGTGTGGGGGGGGGGGGGGGGGGGGTAGTAAGCTTAAGAAAGGCCTGGAACATGCAGGGACATCTTGCTGGCCTGCCCGCCTGCCTCCTGAGCATTGGCTATTTTAGTTGCTACAGGGGTGTAATCTGGGATCAGTCTCAGCTGGGGCTGCTGATTTTAGGAGAAGAGGGAACAGACCACAGATCAGACTCCCAGCTGGTAGAGGTGCAACAAAATGCTGAAAAAATGCCAGGAAGATGATATTCCCTTTCTTAAAGTTGACAATTTCAGACCATCTGGTGAAGTCAGGTCTGCTGTCATGAAATTGAAAAAAATCTGTCTGGTTGATTGGTTGATGCAAAGGGAACACATGAGAATGTGATGTGCCTTGTACTCCCTGAATGTGCTAATGTTCCGTCTGCAATGTTCTAATGTTTGTCCTGCTTCTCTTTCTTTTTCTCTTCCACAGTTTATAATGAATGAGCCTCACAGAAAAAACTGGACTCTATAGCCAAAGGGATCCCAAGGACTTGATTCCAGTCGCTTCAAGCCTGATAGTTTGCATTGGTGCGGCTGCCCCCCACCCAGTTGACCCCCCCACACACACACACTGGTGTACGAAAGGAAGGCTTCACTCCTGCCTGCATCTCTCTCAGTGTGTCACACGAGCTCTCTTTCACTCTCTCCCGATCACCTCCAGTTTTCTTCAGGTAAGCTCCAGTCGTGCAAATACAAACATCTGTAATTTAACATGCTTTTGTAGTTGTTTAGGTTCACACAAGAGAGTGTGTGTGCATGTGTGTCAAGCCATCAAACCGTTTTGTGTTGAAGGAACTAACTGATCTGAAAGTACATTATGTACCCTGTGCACGTGCGAAAATGAAAGCATTTCTTTGTTTGTCTTTTTGTCATCATCAGGCCTCATCTCTTTGTGAAAATGATTCCCAACGGTTATCTAATCTTCGAGGACGAAAGCTTTTTGGATTCCACCGTGGCCAAGATGAATGCGCTCCGTAAGAGTGGCCAGTTCTGTGACGTCAGACTGCAGGTGTGTGTCCCTTCCAGCTCTCCGTTTGTTTGCTCTTAGTCAGAGTTTTCAGTTCCCTACTAACAAGGCTGAGTCATTCTTACATTCACAACACCACTACAGGCATGTTTGTGTTTGTGTGTGTGTTTGTGTTTATGTTTGTGCATGTCTTCGGCTTCCAGCGAACCCTGGAAGATCAAATTCACATGAATAGTACCACCTCTCTGGGTGTGTGTACAAAAGGTGTTTGTGTGTGTGTGTGTGTGTGTGTGTTTGTGTGTGTGTAGGGCCAGTTAAATGGATGGTCCGGTTACTGTTGCTAATCTGTTGATGGAACGATCAGAACCATTATTGGATCACACAGTTCACCCTTTATGTAGACCTAAACTCCTCCTCCCACCTGTTGTTGAACACCTGACTGTGGCTGTGTAACGATTATTTGAAGTGTATGACATCATGGCTATATTCATTCTTTTATTGCAGCAATAGTTTGCAGGTCATTTATGTTTTTGAGTAAGCCTCACCCTTTACCCTTTGCCCTCCCCATAGGTGTGCGGCCATGAGCTGATGGCCCACAGGGCTGTGCTGGCCTGCTGCAGTCCCTACCTGTTTGAAATCTTTAACAGTGATGCAGAACCACATGGTGTGGCCCATGTCAAGTTTGAGGACCTGGACCCACAAGCCATGGAGGTTCTGCTGAACTACGCCTACACTGCCCAGTAAGTGCGTGTGTGCGTGCGTGCGTGCGTGCGTGTGTGTGAGACACACTCAATGATGGGAAATGCATTCAGTGCCGCCATAAAGTTGGTAAACGTGTACAACCACCACCAGTTTTTGAGTAAACACCCAGTATCCTGGAAGTATGCAATGGCATTATTATTGACCTATGGATTGTATAAACTCACTCTTTCTTAACACTCTTTTTCAGGCTGAAGGCTGATAAGGAACTGGTGAAGGAGGTCTACTCTGCTGCCAAACGGCTTAAGATGGAGAGAGTGAAGCAGGTGTGCTCCCTCACTCATTTCTTCTCTCTGCAGGCCTTTTTTTTTAAAGGAGTAAATAACAGTTCCCATTACATGTTATTCCATTTAATCTGCTGTTTGTCTGTGACTGTTTGGTTTTTATGCTTTTATTCCTGGTATGACACCCTGTCTGCTTTCTGGTATTCCCCATGCAATTAATTAGCCAGGTGAAGATGGGGATGTTTTGCACATCATCATGTCCACAGACACACTTAACAGTGGAGTGATGAAAGAGGGCAATCACTTGGTCCTTTGGGATGGATTACTTCATGTGTGTTTGTGTGCTTGTGTGTGGAACAGATCTGCGGAGACTATCTGCTCTCCAAGATGGACGCCCAGAGTGCCATCTCCTACCGGCACTTCGCCAGCGGAATGGGAGACTCCCGCCTGCTCGGCAAGATCGACAGCTTCATCCAGGAGCACCTGCTGGAGGTGTCCGAGCAGGAGGACTTCCTCAAGCTGCCCCGTCTGAAGGTTAGCCAGCGCTCACTTCCATCCATCCCAGGGCCAGATTAACCTCGGAGCCTAATGCATTTATGCAAGTGCATCATAGTGGTTGCCTCGTCTGCCTGAGGATTCCTCTCAGTAGGCGTTCTGTAAAGCAAGTCCTCTCAACCCTATAAGTGGTGTTGTGGGGGTTAAAATTAGCAAGGATTTTTCTGCTTTGTGAAATGATCTGCCTCGCCTGTATGAGGATGAGCCATCTTTATCTTCATAAGCTGCAGCTCTTGTGCTTCAGTGTGTTCGCTCCCGATTAGGGCAGTCAGAGGTTTGCACTCCTTTTGTGGATTTCCCACCTTGTGGTACTTATACTGTAATAGCTGGCTGGCTAGCTGGCCAGTTATTTTAATTATTTGTTCAAGGTCAGGTCTTAAAAGAGAAGTGACAAATACTAATTGAGCAAATAACATAAATTCCTCTTCGCCTACTTATCCTCTGTCTTCCTCTCTCCCGTCACAATCGCTGCTGCAGCTGGAGGTGATGCTGGAGGACAATCTGATGTTGCCTAGCAACGGGAAGCTGTACTCCAAGGTGATCTCATGGGTGCAGCGCAGCCTGTGGGAGAACGGCGAGCTGCTGGAGAGGCTGATGGAGGAGGTCAGTGTGCACCCATCACTTTCTCTCCCTCCGACCCTTCCCTCTTTTACTGTCTTGTTTCCCTCCATCCTGTGTGGATGGCTTTTGATGTGGCAGTGCTGACTCCCTCACCGATGTGTCGGTCAGCTATCCCATTGTGTTTGTGTTGTTTTTGTCTGAAGGCCAAGCACATGGTGCACGGCAGGTACACACACACACACACAGAAACTCCGTCTCAGGAGTGCGACTAGTGTCTCTGTATCTCCCTGTCTCTTAACAGAATTTTCCTGTACATACGGTGCCATTCCCACAATGTCAGATTCTATATGTGTGTGTGTTTGTTTTACTTTACACAGTCGCGGGCTGTACACACACTGGTCCAGGTGAGCAGAAAGAGAGCTGAGAGCCGAGTGTGTGTGTGTGTGCGTGCGTGCGTGCGTGTGTGTGAATTGTGTGTGCACGTCTGCTACGTAAACGTGAGCAGGCAGGAATACACACTCAAAAAAAGTGACGAGTGGCATTTATCACTAACCTCTCGCTGTCTCTCCTCTCCCTGAACAGGTGCGTGTGTGTGTGTGTGTGTGTGTGTGTGAGAGAGTATGAGTACGTACATTTGGCCACCACGACTAACAGCTCTCTTCCTCCCGCTTGATTTATCTCTCTTTAGGTGTGTTAGCCAATCGACAGCAGGCCACTCAAGACGCCCGGAGATCCAGACTGAGACCAGCAGGGTAATGAGTCAGAGAAACGAGAGAGCGAAAAAAAAAAAAGAAAAAAGAGAGGAAAAAGAAGAGAGAGGACAGAGCTTCAGCCAAAAGGAGTGCTGAGCTCCCATCTGTCTCTCTCTCTTATCTCTAATTCTCGTTAACATGCACACATGCACAAGATCACACACATATAGCAACCAAAAACAAAGCTTTTGATTTTACAGTATGAAAAGAAAAGCAAAGAATTCTACAGACTGAGTCCAAAGCTGCTTATCAGCTGTGACTTCTAGTGTCTTTGATGCTTAACTATCATGACTAGGTCATAAGAAGTGACAATTGCACACTAACCAGACTAGTAAATGATCTAGGGAGCTTTCATGGCTGACAAAAGTTGTATATATAGTCTCACACACAAGACCCAGGCATATCTGCATATTTATACACACACATAGATTCCCCTCACACATAGTCGGTAGCACTGGCAATCATCTAGATTAGAGCTCGGCAAAGGAAGAAATGAAGAATTGTAAGAAGAGTTGGCCATGTTGGGTCTCTGAAGATAATGCCTCCATCCATATCACAAAATGACTGCCAAACCTGGATTCGCGTTAACCATGATGTACTTTTTTTTTTTTTTTTCTTCTTTAAGTGTTGTTCAAGCACTCTTTTCTTCACAGCTGAGTGGATTGTGTTTTTCTCTTAATATCTTATCTCTGTTTTGGTGTGCTAATGGGAGAGCAGTCAAAGAGCGCAGCAATAAACTAACTCCCCCACAGAATGTTCCAGAGTCGAAGGTCAACAGTAGATCGTAACCTCTTATGTGGATTTAGGAGCTCAAGCTCTGAAGTTCCAGAACCTCTCCGCTTTGATGCAAACCTGAAGATGAGGCCTACCTCAGTGCCTGAAAGAGTTGATGATGAAAATGTTTGCAGGAAGAGACACCATTAGATCTTCTCTTCTCTAACAAAATCTCCCAGGATGCACAGTGGTGATGTGTGTGTGGGGGGTGGGGGTTGGCCTGAATATGTTTTCAGAACAGAAGCAGTGGAGGTGCCCGGCTGCAACCTTTTAACTTCTAAAAAAGACAGCAAGAGGATCCCAGTGTGTTTTTGTGTGTGATGTGTTCTGTAAAAGAAGCTCTTCCACTGCCAGCTCCATACAGCAAGCTGCACAGCAAGATGGCTGCCATCCTACCTCTCCCCCCTCCCCCCCTCCAACCTTTCACCTTCCTTATTTCTGGGTGGTGTTTTGTTGCCAAGGAGACAGCCACATGGGTTGTTGTGTCGCTGTGTGTGTTACAGGTGCAAACGCTGTACTACTCAGCCGACCACAAGCTCCTGGACAGAGCTCTGCTGGACGGGCAGGTCGAGGTGTTTGGTGCTGAGGAAGATCACATCCAGTTTGTGCAGGTACATGGCAGCCAGCCGGTCCAGACTTGGGTGGACTAGGCCAAACCATGCATTGGCCAGGCTGTAGAGTGCTCACAAGTCAAACGTCACCATGTTGGGTAAACTGGGGCTATTTCGAGGCCAGATTTCCTGTCTGGGGCTGAGCCAAACCAAGTGGTCTTGACTAGGTTATTATAGGTCATTACAGCTTAAGTGTAGGTTGTAAATGTTAAAACTAGGTATAATACTAGTTCACCAAAAGCTGAACAAGCTGCTTCAGGAGGAAAGGTCATCCTGGGTTGATTGAAGTGGCTGTGTTGTCATAGGCTATTTTGGTGTTAGGGTTTTTTTTTTTTTTCTAGACTTTAAAGGATTCACGTGGTGTTTAAATGGTTGCATATACAATTCTTGTATCTGTATGTGGCTGTGCATGTCTGTGAAGAGGCCTTTGCGATAGTGATAGTGGAGGTTACATAGAGCCTGAGAGTGGGTGGGTGAGTTAGTGTAAAGGTAAGCAGCAGTTCCAAGTAGGTCATAGCATAAGACCCTTTAATAAGGCCTCAGTGATGTGTGAATGCCTTGCAGAAGGTGTGTGTGTGTGCACGCAGCGAGCATGAGTGTTATACACGGTGTGTGTATTGGTGTCCTGCAGAAGAAGGCCCCACGTGAGAGTGTGAGCAGGCAGCTGAGCACCAGCTCCTCTGGCACCCTCTCTCCCGGCTCCAACAAGCTGTCCTGCAAGCACGAGTGGAAGTACATCGCCTCCGAGAAGACCAGCAGTAAGTCTACTTGTGCGCATCTATCCAGGGGTCTAGAGGAAGACAAATTAGCTTTTTGTGATGGATTCATGCATACTAGATCTAGTGCTGTTCATGAACCAGACCAGTTTTTCATCTTGTGTAGCCTTAGTTTCTTTTTCATTTCTCTCTCTCTCTCTCTCTCTCTCTGTAGATAACACATACCTGTGTCTAGCGGTGCTGGAAGGCACGCTGTGTGTGATATTCCTGCACGGGCGCAACTCTCCCCAGAGCTCTCCGTCAGCTACGCCCTGCCTGCTCAAGAGCATGAGCTGGGAGGGCCCTCTGGAGGACACCGACGAGCGCCCTCTGGCACCCATGCACTACGCCCGCTCTGGCCTGGGCACCGCCGCGCTGGACGGCCGCCTCATCGCTGCAGGTCAGTGCTGATCAAAAAACCGCCTGCCAAAGCCCTCGGGAACCTTGACTGTCTTAGCTGATCCAGGGCCAGCCCTGGTGCGTGTGTTTGTGTGGGCGCCGCATGCTGTTCTTCCTGGGTGCAGGCCAGTGTTGTCAGATGCTGGCATGGGACCAGGTTTTTAGGGTGAAAGGGGGTGCCTTGAAGGAATTCCAGCCTCAGCAGAAGGGATTTTTTGAAAGGAGGAAACCAAAGCTGACGTTGGCAATCTGTCTGTTGTTTGTTTAAGCTGTCTGTCTGGCTTCTCTGCTTGGCAGACTGAGCGCCTCGTTTAGCTTTTTTTTTGTTTTGTTTGCGTGTGTGTGTGTGTGTGGTCAGGTGGTTACAACCGGGAGGAGTGTTTGCGGACAGTGGAGTGTTACGACCTGAAGAACGACTGTTGGACGTTTGTGGCTCCCATGCGCACACCTCGGGCTCGATTCCAGATGGCTGTGCTCATGGTGAGTTCTCCTGTTGGTTGAGGAACCTGCCAGTCACCGCATCACCACATTACTATAGCGTGTTTAAAATTTGGGTATTCGGAATGGTCGTCTGACGCGCCCTTCTCGCTCTCCTCCAATCAGGGCCAATTGTATGTGATGGGCGGTTCCAACGGCCACTCGGATGAGCTGAGCTGCGGGGAGACGTACAACCCGACCACTGATGAATGGACTCAGGTTCCAGAGCTTCGGACCAACCGCTGCAACGCAGGTAAATAATCGCTCCCACTACTGATCCTCCATTCTTGCTCCAGCACTGGAGCATGGATTAACTTGACTTTCTGATGCCTGAAAAGAGTACACAGGGCCGCTAAGTCTGTCCAATAAGTGTATAGCTTTCCTTGTTTGTAGCTTTGTCTAGGTGTATGTAGCGATCACTCTATTTAACAACCTCCAATCTCCTGACCTGTTTTAGGTGTCTGTTCTCTTAACAACAAGTTGTATGTTGTGGGGGGCTCAGACCCCTGTGGGCAGAAGGGCCTGAAGAACTGCGATGCCTTTGACCCAGTCACCAAAGTCTGGAACAACTGTGCCCCCCTCAACATCAGTAAGTCTCCCAACTTCTGTTTGGCTCTTGCTGTGATTCTCACACATACACATCATACAGCAAAGCAGGGGGCTTTGGTCATGCCCTTCAATGTCTCTGTGCTCAACAGGGAGGCATCAGGCAGCAGTGTGTGAGTTGGATGGCTTCATGTACGCGATTGGAGGAGCGGAGTCTTGGAATTGCCTGAACAGCGTGGAGCGCTACAACCCTGACAACAACACATGGACCCTCATTGCACCCATGAATGTGGCGCGCCGGGGTGCTGGCGTGACTGTGTATGAGGGTAAATGCAGACCTCTTCTCCAGCCCGGTTGATCTGGGTCTCTGATATTCTGCTACGAAAGGCTTTAACCAAATTTCTTAGAAGGAATCAAATGCTGTATTTTGTAAGCAGGAAAGGAGCTTGCTGACTTTTGACAGCTTTGTTCGAAAATAATGAGTACAAATGAGTCTCGATTTTGCTGCATAGGGGAAATTCATTTAGACAGCTCACAGCTCCAGCTCTATAGCTGTGTGTATTTTACTTGTAGTCGCATGATATCAAGAGTCTTTAAAGCCCTTTTCTCCTCACAGGTAAACTGTATGTGGTTGGCGGGTTTGATGGCTCTCGTGCCCTGCGCTGCGTCGAGATGTATGACCCTGCCCGCAATGAGTGGAGGATGCTGGGGAGCATGACATCAGCACGCAGCAACGCTGGCGTAGCCCTGCTTGGCAACTACATCTGCGCCGTGGGGGGCTTCGACGGCAACGACTTCCTGAACACCATGGAGCTGTACGACCTGGACACAGACTCGTGGACCTCCTGTGCCACCGACTGCACCCCTGCCTGAGCTACACGTGTGTGTGTGTGTGGGGGGGGATTAGAGGGAGCTAGGGGTGGGGGGGTCAGGGGCACCTTTTCCAAACTAACAGGCTTAGTGACCGTAATCGTGCTTTGTGATGTCTCTATGTAAGCGGGATGGGATAGGGGACGTTTCCTGGGGGTGGTTTTGGTGTAACGGGTCTTCAGTGAAGGCTACCTGATTGTGGGGAGGGAGAGAGGGTTTATTTAGTGTATTGGGGGGTGGGAGGGGTTGCCGAAAGCAACTTGAAGCCTTTTTGCATATTGCATATTATTTTCATTTTTTGTGCTGTATATATTGTTTTCTCTCTCCATTTTTTTTCCTGTTGAACAAAAAAGAATGCCAACATTTTAATACATCTAGTGCAGTTTTTTTTTTCTTTTCTTTTTTTATTCATTTTGACTTGAAAGGTTTTGTTGGGGTAAATTCTTCCTTCAGGGATGGTGCTCCGAGGGCAGGAAAGAAGGGCAGCCAAGACATGTTGGCCAGTGAACCTGCCGTTTGCTTCTGCGGCCAACGCAAGAGAGGCGTGCGGTTGGAAATGGTGTTCAGAAAGTGATTTTGGGTTGTTTAATTTTTCTTAACTCTCAGAAGTAGAAGATCTGCAGTGCAAATGCCTTACTCAACACAAACACACGAGCATGCACGTTCGCACATGGCACACTCACACTCACAAACTACATGGCTTTCGGTTTGGGTCATTTAACCAGACGCATGATTGCATTACCAGTCTTTAAACGATGGCCTTTTTTATATGTCTGTTTTTTATACACGGCTAATTAACCAATAGATATGAGATTGCAGACGCACAAGACCGGCAGTCACCAAACCCTACCCAGTGCCAGTCCAGCCCGTGCACACGCACATGCTCATTAGCCAGTGCTTTTGCTAACCAACCAACCCTTTTGGTCCTGCTACTCAACTAACACTCAGTCTCAGGACTGGAGCTATTTTCGTTTTTCACATTTTTTCCTCTTACTCTTGCTGGTATGCATTTTCCTCCCCATCTCCGGACTTGTGTTGAGTATTTTTGAAAGGTGGAGATGTTGCTCAGATTTTTTTTCCTTTATTTTCTTCTTTCTTTTTCCTTTATTTTTATTTTCTCCTAATGTAGAGCGACTTAGGGAGCTGAAATTCCTGTATCACGTTTGTTATAAGAGATTTCTTAAACTAATAAAACCATTTCAACCTGTGAAACCTGTTCATATTGTCCTCTGTCACCGCAGTTCCAACTACTGGCATCAAAATCTGTTCTAGCCACACTAGAGTTTATTCCAGGACTGTCTTTTAGTCTAACTCGGTAGGGATTACACAATAATCTGGTCCTCTTCTGAGGTTGGAGGTCTGAGTCTCAACCAGGGTCACGGGCCTTTTGTTCTATAGTATAGGTGTAAGGTTAACCAGATTTACAGACCAGTTCAAACGGCCTCTCCAAACAGTGCTCTGTAAGGAAAGTCTTAAAACTGGAGAGATCTGTTCGGCAGACCTAGACTGGATGTGCTGTCAGATTTTTGAGTAAATGTGTATGGTACAAGATATTAAATACAGTGCAAATAATGTAGTATAAATGCAGTAGCACACAATGGCACTCGTGAGCATCATTAACATACAAAAGTTGTAGGCAGTGAATAACTTAATGGGGAGCACATACTAAATGTACACTACATGGAATGTAAAAAAATGGCCCCTGACTTTATCTGTTTGACCTAAGATGGGCCTGGCAAGACAACTGTCAATCTAGGAAAATCCCTCTTCCCATAATCTCCGCCCACGTCCATTCACAAAAATAAACCGCAGCGTTAAATCCATGACGGCAGTGAAATCCCTACGACTCAGCAGCAGGAAGCAGGCCACTAAAGCAGGATGGACAGATTCTATTAAGGATGGTGACTCTTATGTCCTACTGGGCGGAAGTCATGATGTCACTGAATTGATTGCAATGCTTCTCTGCAACTTTTTTTTCCTTCTGAAGAAACTTCCAAGTGCTAAACGGATTTCTTTTGTGAACTACTGGGTCATCCATCTGTCCTCATGCTGGTGCTCCCGTGATGCCTCTGCCATTCACCAGCATCACAATCTCCCATTAGGTAGTTCACTAGTAATCCAAAGTAATCCAGTGCCACTACACTAATGCAGTTTTATAAAAGAATTAATACAAGGAGAAAGGTTGTGTGAAATCATTTTCATTTAATGAAAAAGTCCTCAAAAATGCTTTTACATAAAACGATTTACAGTTTTTAGTGAACACCTTGTACAAGCTAATATTAACAGTAAACAAAAAAATTTAAATTAATAATTTATTTATGACAATAAAAACACATAAACCTTTGTTCCACATCAAACCTGAGCAGTGTAAATACAACTTTAAATGTCAACTTAAAAAAATTAAATAAAAACAAAAAATATTAAAATATTCAGTAAATATTCAGCTTGCTGTCACTTGAGGTATATACTGCATAGCCAAGTCCGAGGAGAAATCCAAAAAATCAGAAAGCAGAACAAAACAAATGGGGGTGGGGGGCAGAACTCCATCCAAGGCTCCATTATGACACCACTTGCATACCTTTTGGCTGATTGGTTGCAAGGTTCAAGGGGGAGAATGTTATGTAACATCTGTGGCCACAAAGACCGAGTGTCGGAGCAGAGACCTGAGGTCGCCTAAGGGCAGGCTAGACAAGCCTGCAGGAAATTAAAGGGATAGGCATGGTGTGCATGTGCACTTAACACAGCCTCATCTCTCTCTCAACTCAAGCTCATGCCACTACAGCCAAGAACACAACTCACATGGGGCGACCTTTCACGAACGGTCCTGAACAATTTCATTCAACAAGCAACTGGACAGATTTAAAGCCCCTACGGGGTAGTCTCAGTCTTTCCTTTTTCAAATTATTCATTGGCCAGGTCACGTTGTACCCCAAAGGTTTAGTAACCCAGCTGGATAGTCATAAGCAATGATCAACTCAGGTCCTGATAAAGATGGTGTATCAGCACTCTTGGCTTATGTAATGCTATGGTCCCCGATATACTAGCTATTGTAAAAACAAGGAAAACAAATGAGATAAACAAGGAAAACATAAAAGGGAAATGTCATGCAGGTTCCACAACTAAACCCTAAGGTTGCCTGATCCAATGCAGATGAGCTCTTGTGCAACCTTGTGATGCCTAATGAAGTTTTATAAATGGGAAATGAGACATGGTGTCTGGAGAGAGGTACATGGACTTTGTGCCGTTGGTATCTACTGGAGCGATGGGGGAGATTTAAGAGCAGGTGTCTTTTGTCATGCTTTGTGTTTAGATTCTCTTGGGTTTGATTGCAGTCCAGGTCCCTGTGTTGCAAAACTGATTTTGAATACTAATTCTGCCTCTGATGGTTTGTCCATGGGGCTAGGGGTGAGTGGATGGGGGGGCTGGGAACTGAATTTGGATTAAATGGGGTTCTTGGAGAAAGTCTGTACCAGGTCCAGGTTTGTGAGTGGGGCGTGGGGTATCTGTTTGTGGCAGATGAGGGGGAAGACTTATTCAGAGCGGAAAGGGTTTGGGGATTTTGTGGTGGGTGTGGATGTGACCGTCAGCTCCACATCCGCTCCACTGCAGCAGCACACCTCTCCAGATTCACCTGCACATCCGACAGCTGGGTGCTCCCCACATACAACTTCTGCCTGGAAAACACACCCAAACACGAGCACACACACACACACACACACACACACACACACACACACACAGGCATGAATTAGGCAGCATATAGCACAAAAGAAAAACAGAGCGCCAAAGCCTCAGATCTAAGTGGTAGGTGTAAAAGTACAAAATGAAAGTGCTTATTTCCCTGTTCAGCACTGCCGCTTGTAAAACTCCACAGTGCACATACAAGAATGCTCGTGCACCCACACGCGCTCACAATCAAATACACACATACTAATGCTCTATCTTGAACTTGTAAACACTGATTCACTCTCCCTAAGGTCTGAAAGCATGAAGAGACCAATTAGGGAGCTTAATGATGGAGGGAAACACAGAGAGAGAGAGAGAGAGAGAGAGAGAGAGAGAGAGAATGTCCTCAAGTGGCCCTTGTTGACACTCTTGACAAACACCTTCCTGCTATCAGATCGGCGGAGACCCAAACATGCTCCACTCACTGCCTGCTATGAGAAACAGGAAGGACAATATGACAGGAAGAGGAAGTGACCTCAGCAGACACCCTGCACAACCAGACAATCACATGACAACTGGGGAATGTTTATGGCTTTAACCTGTAAAATGCTGCACTCAAGCTAGCTCTGACATGAACAACTGACTGATATTCTTTGTAAACAATTCATTGGGATCCCATCTCTTGTGTAGTGTGTTCTGATAAGCCTCACCCCAGATATTTCCCCACTTATAAACTGAGACTTCAGTCGAGTCGCTCACTACACATTGCGTGCCTGAAGGAGGGCTGTTTTCTCTTGTACTGGGAAACATTCCACTATGGAACTGTGAGGTGTTTTTGGCACACAGATGAGGAGGAGGAGGTGGTGGGTGATCTGGACTGCATCAGAGTGCTTGCCAGGCTGGTGAGGGTGCTCCCGTATGCAGGCTGTTGGGCATCTATCTGGGTGAGGAGCTCTGGACTTATGTGGGCCTTTATTTCCACCAGGCTCCCTGTTCCATACCCTGTGCCGTTTCCAATGGAACAGGGAGCACTTCATGAGCTGCTTCTGGACTGGTTGTGTGTGGGTGTATTTCTGTGTGCGCGCGTGTGTGTTTAAGATTGTGCAATTATGGGCGTTTCAGAAGTGAGGACACCACACACACACACACACACACACACTTGTATGTGTGTGCTCATCACAGCTCTTTTCTCTGGTGCTTGTTTGTGTGCTCCCTTGTGTTCCCATCACTTGTTGCGTAACAGTCAGAATAAAGGAAGGAATTCACCAGCCCTCCCTCCCTCTCTTTCTCTCTCTCTCTCCCTCCCTCACTTGCTCGCTTGCTCCGCCACTCTTTCCCTGCTGGTTCATTCTGTAACCGTGGCTCTATAGAAACCAAGCAGGTCTAACCATGGCTTGCTGCTTTAATTCACACATCGGTGCACACACACAAACACACACTGCTGTGCTAGCAGAGAGATACGTCTTTCAACTGTTGCAAGTGATGTAAGGTGTGGCAAAGGTGTTTGTGTTTTAAACTGCATCATCTCTTATAAATAGTACATAAACTCTTTTGAACCTCTTTTGTGAGAGAAATGATGTTCCTCATAAATCTCAACCTACACTCAGATCTGTAGAGAGTTACATAAAACACACAGAATACAAAAAACGAAAGCCTGTCCTATTCCACACAAAACAATCATACAAGCGCACACATATACTGAACAATAAAACTGTACTTCTACTCATGCTACGTGAACCACCGAATGAACAAAAAAATATACACAACACACTAATAACAACAATAATGAACAGATTATACACCAAAATATCACAAAAAGACATCACTGAACTACACACACCCTCATGCAAAACAGGGGGGCATAATTCCCTCCCAACTCTCCTGAACTTCAGACACCTAGCCTGAAGCTACAGAGAGAATGGCAGCACCTCTGGAGATCACTTCACTTGTCTCTGTTATAGAGTGAGTGTGTGTGTGTGTGTGTGTGTGTGTGTGTGTGTGTGTGTGTGTCTGTGTGGTGTAGGAGTATGTTTGTGGCCAGCAGAGTGGAAGTGATGGATTTCTCTTCTCTCAGTCCCCCTGCGGATAATGACCCCTCGTTGCCACGGCGACTGCCTCCGCCACTCTCCCAAACAGATCGGAGGCAGGAGCGCAGCTGCGAAACCTGTTTAGAGCGAGGTGATAACATGGCCAGGCAACATGGCTCTGGCTGTCACCAGGGACACAGCAGTCTGTCAGGAGTGCGCCCTCAACCCTGGTCACATACACGTCTCTCCTCATTTAGCATTCAATGCATGAATGTGTGCGTGTATGTGTGTGTGTGCATGTATATGTGTGTGTGTGTGTGTGTGTATGTGTGTGTTTCCTGTGTAGCACCGTAATAGAATCAAAACTGAACATGATGAGACTGATGGAGGTGTTCCACAGTAGTCTATTTCTAGACTGTGGTGTGTGAAGGTGAAAACAATGCATGCTTAATGGCAAACACCCACTCACCCAAACACATCAGCATGCTCTGTTGACTATGAATGCTTCATGAGACTCATGAGAGTTAACTCCCAACAGATTGGGTTGGGGTGTGTGTGTGTGTGTGTTTTGGTGGTGTGCCTCCAGCATCTTACATCCCCTCATATCCCTTGTGATGAGTTCTTTAATTAACTGTCTTAATCATCTGCTCTTGATTTTTTTTCCCGTGCGTGCTCTGTCACACACACACACACACACAGACACAGGTGATTATGCTGCCATTTCTCTGGTAGACAGTCTACACTGTTCAAATATGAAGGAACACAGAGTTCCTATTGCTCACACAAATACCCCTCTCATGCTATGATTACACTCTCAGACTAATCCCTATATTTAATCTTATTGCACTGACTATTGAGTCCTAAAAGAGAGGCTTGAGAGGTGTGTGTGTGTTTCCTGTGATGATAGAAAGACAGAGAATGGCTGCCCTGTCACTCTAGTTTGATGCCTTCCTTTTCATGAATCTCCTTCTATCCACCTTGCGCCCCCTCCCTTCTAACTCCAGGCAGCATTCCACCTTTCCTTCCCTTTTTTCCAATCACCCCTGCCCTCCCCTCTTTCCTTCCTCCCCCTCACCCCTCCCTCAGTCTTCCACCATGTCCCCTCATCCTTTTTCCAATCTCTTCCCTTGGCTCATCCGTTCTCACAAATCTTTTTCCATCCCATTTTCCTAATCATCAATGCCTCCTCATCCCCCTCTTCCTCTTCCCCTCATTCTCTCTTTCTCCATCTGTCTCTTTCGCTCCCTCACTCAATTTAATTACAGCCCTCCCCATCTCTGCTCATCAGTCTGTCAATCTCTTCCATCTCACTCCCGTCACACAAGACCCACGTTCTCTCTCTTTCTCTCTCTCTATGTGTGTGTGTGTGTGTGTGTGTGTTTTGGTGAGTGGGTGAGCACGTGTCTGTCTGTGTGAGTATGTAAGAGAGAGTGAGAAAGGCACAGAAAAGAGTATCTTGGCACTGAAGGACACACACACATCCCCTCGTACACACCCGTGTGCGCGAACCACACACACACACACACACACACACACACACACACACCAATAAGCAAGGCAAAACTGGCCTTTCTAATTGAATCCTGGGGGCTGACATAGACAGACAATGAGAGCTGAGGAGCTGAGGAGGCAAACAGATTACAGAGAGACAAATTAAACACAAAGGCTCACATAGATTCACCAGTCACCAAAACACTCGCATGCAACCATTTCTTATTAAATATTGAATATTAAATATTCGTTTGCTCTCCTCAAAGACGACTTTAATAAATGAATTTATTTCTGATAATCAAATTTACATACTTTGTCTTTGTCAGAAACCTGGCTAAAACCTGATGAATACCTCCCACTAAATGAAGCTAACCCCCCCATGAAGCCCCCCCTAAGTCATCTAAATTATCACATACCACGTCGTTATAACTACTTATAACTACCACGTCGTGGTGGCGGAGTAGTTACAATTCACAATTCAAATCTAATCATGGCCCCTAAGCTTGATTATATTTTTAAATCTTTTGAAGTTCTTGTCTTGATTCATCCTGATAGGAATGGTGCTAAACCCTTAACAATTGTAACATTATATAGACCTCCAGGCCCATACACTGAATTCTTATCAGAATTCTCTGACTTCCTGTCCTCTCTAGTCATTAAAACAGAAAAGATAATCATATTAGGTGATTTTAATATCCACATGGATGTTGCATACGATAGCCTGGCAATTGGATTCCAATCTCTGCTTGATCACATCGGCTTCTGATGTAAATACGCCTACCCATCAAGGTAACCAAACCCTTGATCTCGTTCTGACACATGGAGTGCAAACAGAACAACTTACAACCCTACCTCAACCCTCTACACTAACTGTGTAATTCTGGGCAGTGGTAGCGTTGTGCCCTTGAGCAAGGCACTTAACCCTAAGTTGCTCTAGGGGAGACTGGCCCTGAACACTTGATAGTTGATGAGTTGTAAGTCGCTTTGGATGAAAGCGTCTGCTAAATGTAAATGTAACTGACCACTACTTATTAACTTTAAAATCACATTAGACTATGTAGCACCTAACTCAATCTACTACTATACTAGAAACATAACTCCCAAAACTACTTCATAGCAAAAATTCCATCTCTCCTTGAGCCTCTACTGAGCCAATATAGCCCTGCATTAGAAGGCTCTACACCAAGCCCAACCCAAGTAGATCAATTAACTGATAGTGTTGTAAATGTACTATACTCCACATTCAACACCATTGCACCACTCAAAAAGAGAACTAAGAAAACAAGAAAAAATTGCCCCATGGTATACCACACAGACTTGTATACTGAAACAAGCTGTGCGTAGACTTGAAAGGAAATTGTATGCCACTAAACTTGAAGTGTTCTGTCTTGCTTGGAAAGATAGCTTAAAAGAGTACAAGACAGCACTTAACAATGCCAAATCAGCATATTATTCCTCACTTATACACAATAATAAAAATGATCTGAAATTCCTCTTTAACGCTATATCCCGTTTAACAAAAAGCAGGAACAAGGTGTCCCATTCCATTCCAATAACTCTAAGCAGCAATGACTTTGTGGACTATTTAAATGACAAAATTGAATCTCCCTTGTAACCTCAACCAAACCTGTTTGACCACATGTACTGGTTACAGCTAGCTCTAGTCAACCTGTAGCATACCTTGTTCTATTTCATTTCTACTGACCGCCAGAGGCGGTGCTTTCAGCACCTGGATGTTCATCACATGCACATGTCGTTCGAGAGGCGACAGGGGTGATGTACGCCCGCTATGGTACTTAAGGTACGCTCGCCCCGGAAGTGGTCTCTTATCATCTTCTCTTGCAACTGGTTTGTATGTTCGAGGTGTGAGTTGTCTGAAGTCTCGAAAACCTTTTTTTGGTGGGAGCTGCGATTTTATATCGCCCTCCTGAGACTGCGATTCATCTAAAAATTACTTTGTATCAATAACGTGTGTCAAGGTAAGTTAAGTTCCACTTTAATTTGGCGTTGTGAGTGTTTTCGCTCTGGCCGTGTTCCTACCGCTTCGCACGGGTGTGTGTTTCTCGCCCTAAGGCGATTGGGTGCCGGTGGCTTACAGCTTCGAATGCGTGAGTGAAGTTTTATTTCGAATTGCGGCTGTGAGTGATCCTCGCTAACTGCGCTGACTATCCCATTTGGGGGTGTATTTTCTGGGAATTGAATTCAATTTGTATTTGTGGCTACCTGGTGTGGTCGACTTCGGCCTACTGCTGCAGTGCCCACATTACTGTGTCTGCATATTCTCACTATACATTCTGTTTGGAGCACACGCTATCTCTGTAAAGCATGACTGGTTATCGCTCGGGTAAGCTACGGCTCTGTCCACCCGCGATTGTTATTACCTTGTATGAAAACAGTGAGCTACACCTGCGTCTGTGTATCGTGGAGTAAATTAAAGCTCGCGATTTCTGCAGGTCGAGTTGAGGTATATTTATTTTGCTTATCGTTTGAGTTGGCCCGCGAATTATTCCGAAGCCACGTTGCTAATTTATCGTTGGGCAGGCTACGGCTCTGATTGCCCACGGTTACTCAGCTTTTGTTGTAATAATCTATTTGTTTTTTGGCTCACTGGGCTAAACTGCGCCTCTGTCACCCACTTAGGCCTACGGTGGGTTCTGTAAACGCACCCTTGAGGGTGTTCTCTCCTTTCTGATAGCCATATATGGTCACTTTCTGATAGCCTCCCTCCTCTGGTGAACACTGACGCAGACTTTTGCCTGTAGCTTGTCTGTGGTAAATCTACTATGTTTTGTGTTGGTTGTCGTGCCCCTCTCGAACCAGATGATGGTCACGACCATTGCCCCAGTTGCCTTGGCATTGAGCACCTAAGGCAGGGGCTGACTGAGCATGCCTGCATGAATTGTGGATGCCTTAGTTTCGCCTCACGCAAAGCTAGGCTTGCCCATGTAGAGAGCAGACTGGGCCCTCAGTCGCCCTCTGCTCAAAGGAACGATGTAGTCTCCTCACAACGGCCGCGGAAACGGCTAGCGCCGACACCTTGGGAAGCCCCTGGTCCATTGAAACATCAGAGGGCAGACCCTCTGGCGCAGAAGGTAGACGCCTTGGCTTCTGAATTCGCGGAAATCAAAGCGCTCTTGATTAATCTTCAGCCACCGGGTGCACAGCCTGTTTGTGAGTCTGCAACAGCAGCTTCCCAATCACCTGCCGACTCGCGGCCTCCTCCAGTACTGTCTCTGGCAACGGGCGCGCTGGTGGAGGATGTGCTGTCCACCAGGGCTTCGGAAAACTTAGATGTTGTTGATGAGTGGGAGGAGGAGCCGGCAGACAGGGTGTCATATGGCTCTGGGCCTGACTCTCTTGATGCAGAACTCAGCTCACAGGCATCTGTGGCAAGCCGTACATCTGTGGTCAAGCCGGCTGTGAAGATGGCTCTGGCGCGACTAGGAGTGGACACTGCCCCTGCCGTCGTGGTTGGGCAGAGTGCCTTTTTCCGGCAGGCTTTTCCTTCCACTGCCTTCACTGTGACTCCTTCAGCCCCCTTCGTTGAGGAGCTACAGAGGTGTTGGGCAGACCCGAGACAGTTCTCCCACCTCCCCAGTGACTGCAGGGCCTTGGCAAGCATGCAGGATGCGTCCAGCTATGGTCTGGACCGCATGCCGACCATAGAACCAGCCCTTGCTGCCCTGATCCTCTCACCGGATGAAGCATTGAGACCCGATGCACGCTGTCCCCGGCTGCAGTGCCGCCTGACCGATGATTTCATTGGCAAAAGCTATGTTGCAGCAGCGCGAGCCGCCCGCATAGGTAACTCCATGTCTCATTTAATGTTGGCCATGTCACAGACCCTCCAGTCCTCTGGAGTTGACCCGTCAGTGCAAAGCCTGAGCGAAGCCTCACTGCAGGCATTTGCTTATATGTCTAGGGAGCTTGGGAGGTTAATGTAGTCACTGACACTTGCTAGGCATCAGATATGGTTGCCGCAGTCACCACTCTCAGTCCCGGGGCAGCTGTTTGGAGTGGCAGCACAGCAAGCCTTGGAACACCCTTCAAGTCAACCAAGCCAGGCAGCAGTTTGCGAGCCTGCGTCGTACATCACTGCGCTCACGCAGACCGGTTTCAACTACTACTGCCGTCCCACCAGTGCCAAGACCCCTTGCACAGGCAAGAGCACCCTTGCAGGAGAGGTTTCATCAGCCGACGGGCAGTCGGCCATTTCGTCAGCCACAGCGGGACACCGCACAAGGCTATCGTCCCCCCAGGGGCCGAAAGGGGAGAGGGGGCAGACAGTGACTGTCCCATTCCGGCGGTCGGACGCTTCACCAGCCAACAGCTCAACAGCTGGGTAGCGCTGACATCAGACACTTGGGTGATTTCCGCCCTGTAACACGGCTCCAGTTCAGGTGCCGACCGCCGAGGTTTTGTGGGGTCAAGATGACCACTGACCACCAGCCAAAGCTTTGTCCCTACGCCAAGAAGTTTTGGCCATCTTGGAAAAAGGGGCCATCGAACCATTAGATCCACTTTCACAAGACAGTGGATTTTACTCCATATATTTCATTCCAAAGAGAGGGGGTGGGCTTCGCCCCATACTGGATCTCAGACCTTTGAACAAACACCTCAAGGTCCTCAAATTCCGCATGCTCCGTACAACCGATGTCCTGCAAGGCGTCAGACAAGACGACTGGTTCACAACCATAGATCTGAAGGATGCATACTTCCACATTCCCATTGCTCCCCATCACAGACAGTTCCTCCGCTTTGCTTTCGAGGGGAGGGCTTACCAGTTCCGGGCCTTGCCATTTGGTATTTCCCTGGCCCCCTGAATTTTCACAAAGTTTGTGGCGGCAGCGCTTTCCCCACTCCAGTGCAGAGGTATGCGCATCTTTCCATACATGGACGATGGGCTCATATGCTCAAGGTCGAGAGTGGATACGCTCAGCAAATTAACTCTGCTGCTCGAGCACGTGTCCAGGCTCGGACTCACGGTGAATCACGCCAAGAGCTCACTTACACCCTGCCAGAGGACCGTGTACATCGGCATCCAGCTGGACTCTCTGCTGATGAGGGCAGCCCTGTCACAGCGTCGAGTGGTCGACATTGTCCAACTCTTACGACAGTTCAGGAGGGGCCACACTCTGCTGCTCAGATCTTACCAGACGCTGCTGGGCACACTCACAGCAGCTTCCGCGGTAGTTCCTTTGGGCCTCCTCACATTACGACCTCTCCAGATCTGGATGAACAACCTTGGGTTACATCCGCAGCACCACAGGCACAGGCCAGTCAGGGTCACTGCCGGTTGCCTGAGCTGCCTATCTCCCTGGAGAAGGCGTTCACGCCTGACTCGGGGGGTCCCAATGGCTTCCATTCCCTCTCGCAGAGAGGTTCTGACGACCAACGCGTCCTTAGCCGGCTGGGGTGCAGTCTGGCAATGCAGGACTGCCCGAGGTTCATGGACTGTGCGACAACAAAGACAGCACATAAATGTGCTAGAGCTGAGGTCTGTTGTTTACGCCCTACGACATTTCCTACCGGTGCTGGCCGGGAGGCACGTCCTTATAAGAACCGACAACACCTCTGTGGTTTATCATATAAATCATCAGGGCAGTACCAGGTCCTTACCCTCACTGAGACTGACCCAACGTCTGGTGTTGTGGGCCTACCCTCGGCTGTTGAGCCTGAGGGCCATACATTTGCCGGGCATCAGGAACACCGCTGCAGACTTTCTCTCACGGCAATGCCCCCACCCCGCAGAGTGGAGACTGCATCCAGAGGTGGTGCAGACCATCTGGCACTGCTACAGCAGAGCAGAGGTGGACCTTTTTGCCTCTCAGGCCACAACACACTGTCCCCTGTGGTTTTCACTGGGGGAGTCGACGAGCCCGTTGGGCCAGGATGCACTGGCACACGAGTGGCCACGGCAGCTCCTCTATGCCTTCCCACCACTCCCGCTCATATTACCCACTTTAGAAAGGATCCTCAGGGAGGGTCACCGGGTACTTCTGGTAGCCCCCAAATGGCCCGGGAGAGTTTGGTTCCCCATACTCATCGGGCTACTGGAGGGCGAGCCACGCTGCCTCCCTGTGCGGGCAGATCTCCTCTCGCAGCTGGGAGGTCAAATCTGGCACCCGGACCCAGGTCGTCTACAACTCTGGGTATGGCCTC
The DNA here is from genome assembly GCA_027481765.1 of Tenualosa thibaudeaui. NCBI lineage: Eukaryota > Metazoa > Chordata > Actinopteri > Clupeiformes > Clupeidae > Tenualosa > Tenualosa thibaudeaui. The sequence goes on along the minus strand of JAIFZK010000023.1, from coordinate 2,921,562 downwards.
TGAGGGGCCTGAGCCCCTGTTAGGAGCATGCACTCCTGCAGTGGTACGGACAATCCAATGCTCCCGCGCACCCTCCACCAACGCGCTTTACGCTAATCGATGGAAACTTTTTGTCAGCTGGTGTCAAGCCCGCCACCAGGAGCCTACACACTGCTCCGTGCCTGTTATTCTCGACTTCTTACAATCACGTCTTGACGACGGCCTTGCGCCTTCCACCATCAGGGTGTATATAGCTGCAATATCAGCCATGCATAACCGAATAGACGGAGTCACTGTGGGCTCCCACACTCTAGTGAGTCGCTTTCTTAGAGGGGCTCAACGACTGAGACCCCCTCAAGGGAGTCTGAGAGTTTCTTGGGACCTGCCCCTTGTTCTGCAGGTGCTGTGTAAGCCCCCATTCGAACCTCTTGGGGGATCAGAACTGAAGTGGCTATCGATGAAAACGGCCTTTCTACTGGCCACGGCATCGGCTAAGAGAGCGGGTGAGCTGCACGCCCTGTCTATCAGCCAGGAGTGCCTACACTGGAGCCCAGATGGCACAGGGGTGACTTTATGGCCTAACCCTTCATTCCTGGCAAAGACGTTTTCCGCATCCGGGGCCACTCTACTCGGGGTGTGGCTACATCCTGGGCAGCCTTGCGGGGCGTCCCACTTTCTGACATCTGTGCTGCAGCATCATGGGTCTCGACTTGCACATTTGCAAGATTTTACAGACTTGGCCACTTGTAACCCTCTGGCCACTGCCATCCTTTCGAGCCACTCATAGGGTTGGTAGGTCTTCCTCATGACCCTGTTGGTATATGTCATCCAGGTGCTGAAAGCACCGCCTCTGGCGGTCAGTAGAAATGAAATAGAACGATGGTTACGTATGTAACCGCGGTTCTATGAATTTCGGATGACCGCCAGAGCTTGGCTGTCACTCGGAATGCGGACGAGAAGACTGCTAAGAGACCACTTCCGGGGCGAGCGTACCTTAAGTACCATAGCGGGCGTACGTCACCCCTGTTGCAAGCGACTTTGTTGGTATAAACACTCGAACGACATGTGCATGTGATGAACATCCAGGTGCTGAAGGTCGTCCGAAATTCATAGAACCGCAGTTACATGCGTAACCATCGATTCATTCACACCCACCAATATATCAGAAATTACGTCTTTGCTAAAGCCTCAACATGTTTATTGGATCCTATCCCAACTGATCTTCTTAAGGCTGCTCTCCCTCTATTGGCTGAGACGATTCTTAAAATTATAAATGACTCACTCATAGCTGGGCATGTCCCAAAATCTTTCAAGACATCTGTTATTAAACCATCAATTAAAAAAACAAACCTTGATCCTGATGTCCTTGCTAATTACCGACCCAAATCTAACCTCTCATTTGTATCAAAAATAGTGTCTAAGCAAATCTGTACCTTCTTAAATGAAAAAAATATCCAGGAAATGTTCCAGTCAGGCTTTAGAGCTAATCATAGTACAGAATCAGCCTTCACCTGACCTCCTTATTGCATCTGATAATGGATATATATCAATATTAATCCTATTGGATCTTAGTGCTGCCTTTG